>CM023609.1:14709901-14962401 GCA_013358685.1 Antennarius maculatus
AGCTACTGTTCCCTTTGCCAAACATACATATAATGAACAGACACATGCATAAAACATAAGTTTGTAAAAAGAGACAGAAAACTTGATGACATACAGAAAATAAGCAGTTGCAGACGTACGTGGCTACAGAGGAACCCGAGGCGAACTGTCATGTCTGTGAGCACATGATTTAAACATGATATACATGTTCTTTTATTATCAAGACATGTATGAGTTCTTTTGCTTCTACTTCTCTGTTCTTCTCCCTTCCCTCCTCTTTAACCCAGGTCATGTAACATGAGATTCCCCTGTTCTGTCTTTTCTGTACATTATACCAAGCCATTAGTGACATCAACTCAGTCCAGACATGGGCCCAAAAAAATCCAGGGAAGGAGACACTGGGGAAATGATGGGGAATGAGTGAGATAGAGGAAGAATATTTTCCACAGAGACATTATTAAGACTGAAAAGGGTGAGCAGGAGAGAAGTGGTGGATCAGTTTTCAGTGTGTTTCCATGTTCTCTTCCCATTACAGTAATGTAGCGACACCACTTAACTAATGCATACAAGTGCTGTAATACCTACAATAAACAGCATTATACAATGAATTAGAGCAGAAGAGAGAGAGAAAGCCACAAAACAAATGGAGACTCTGCATACTTAACCCCAGTCTCTTCCTCTCTCTAAGCACAAACAGTAAGATGACTAACTTCATTACCCTCCCCATTCCTCTTAGTGAGCACAGCGAATTGAAACCTAATTACCACACCAGAACCAAATTAAAAGCGTCTCCTCTCAATGGCTGCAATCCATCTCCTGACAAATGAACAGCACCACTTCCACTGTATTACTGCTTGCTTTCTCTCTCCCTGCATTCAAGCGTCTTCATTCATACCAGCACACTTCCTTTCAATGCAACACTGACGTGACAGCTTTGATAACAGCAACACATTATCTCACTCTTGCTAATATCAATCACATGTCTAGGACACAATATTCATTCATTTGGGAATAAAAAACAAATCTGCCAGATCACATTTAGTTGTTGCATTAGTTTGGTGTAATTGCCCATAAAACTTACTCGCATTAGCAAAATGAGAGATTTTGATGCCATCCATCCAATCAGCTATCGCGTTAATGTTTCTCTCTGCTTTTATTTTTGATCAATAGTACTCTGCTTTCAGTTTAATGTCAGTCACTGCCCATCTCTTCTGAATACATACATGTCAACTTTGTTTTTTATATGCTGACAGCTACAATATAGAACCTGAGCAACGTAGCAAATGTAGAAGTAAAGAACATTCAGGATGGTCTTCAAACTAACTATAACATTGTAATACTTGAGCTATGTTGACAGTTGAATGGACCTTTACAATAAGCTAACCAACACTCTCAATAATTGTTGATAGGTTAGGATTGAATCATTCTTGGAAAGCTTTATTTTAAAATAAATTAAAAACCACCCTTTCCATTCACAGTAATATTTCCAATTATTATTTTTAGCTAAGTTAAAGAATGGTACAGGCCTTACTTCATTTTGGACAAAAAAATCTGCTAAAACTAGGAACAAATTCAAAGATAAACAGACTAACTGTGAAGATTCAGAAGAGGAGGCTTCTGAACGGAGAAAAATAGGAGCCTGGAGGAGGATTTGTCTTGGGCAATGCACTATCTATTATCTTAGGAAGTTTCCCTGAAGCAGCACTTAACAGAGTAAATTTAGAGATAGAGTAGATAAAAATGTTGCTGATGTTGCAGCTGTGTTGCTCTAGTGAAGGACCAGTGTGGTAGTGGAGAGAAAACTTTAGCTTCTACATTGCTAATAGTTTTCTTCACAGTAGATTTGTCATAAAAATATAATTCTAAATTTTTTTTCCAAAGACATGCTATATCATAATTTGGACTGTTTGCCTCACACTTGTCACATTTTGAAATGAGGCAATAACCGGATAGTGTGCAGTAAACTCATGAAAGATATACAGAAATTATAGAACATCTAGGCTTTTCCCGCATATCCAAAATTCAAAGGTATTTAGTCAAAAGTATTGACATATTTTGCAAACATAATTACTGTATTTTCTGGACTATAAGCCACTACTTGTTTCCTAAGTTTAGAACCATGCGGCTTATACACAGATGCAGCTATTCTATGAATTTTCTTCCAATGCTAGAAGCGCTCTAACCAGCATTAGAATAAAAATAGCCAAAAAATCAGTCTAAAGAAGAACAGCCCATGTAACTTTTTCTCTAGCAGATATAATACACATGACAAATTACTAACTGGTAATTATTTTCAAATCGTCACCCCTTCATCATGGAAACCACATGAAGAAGTTCATATGATGCAAGTTTTGAAGTTGAAGCTTGCTATCCAGGAAGGAAGCCACACTACTTAGCGTCAATGAATCCATGGTAAGACGCTGAAGGGAGCAGCGGGAAGAGCTCATGCAATGCCAAAAATTGAGAAAAGCTTTCAGAAGAAATGTACTAGAGGACTGGGAGAACACACAGAGAGTAGGTGGCCGAGGTGTATCCACTATACAGATCTGACTGAAAGCAAAAACAATTGCACGCAAAATGATACTGAAGATTTCAAAGCTGGGCCGTCATGTTGTTTCAGATTTATAAGATGTAAAACCTGTCCATCAGGGCCCAGACCATACTCTGTCAGCAACTTGTTTTTGTACAGTACAAAATCATTCTGTACATGAAGTAAATATCTAATTTGTCAACATAGATATCTGCGGCTTGTAGCCCGGTGCGGCTTATATATCTTTTTTAAAATTTTTTATTTAAAAATAGAGCGGATGCTGCTTATGTACAGGTGCGCTCTATAGTCCAGAAAATATGGTAATGACTCATGAATTAGTGTGCAAATCAAAATGCTGAAACCTGCTTTTTTATCTTTACATTTATCTAGACTTTGTCATATTTAGCTTTTTATAAACAAAAAAGACCTCTTAAGTAAGTGTGCTGCAGGTGTGTAATTCCCTCTGCAATCACGTCTCTAATCTATTCTTTACAGTGAAGATATTATTTAATGTAATGTAGTGTTAGTATATATATTGTAAAATATATTGTAAAACAAATGACATGGTCACACCATGTTACACACAATTTTGAATACTGAATGACTTTCCCAGGCATCTGATAGCACCTCGTATTCATTACAGACTCACAGTCAGAACTGTATCAAGAATATTTGTACACAGTCTGCTGCCGTTCTCAAAATATTCATTCATTGATTCATTCATTTTCCTGACCGATTCATCCACTTGTGCAGGTCACTGGGAGCTGTAGCCTATCACAGCTGGCATAGGGCGTGAGGCGGGGCAAACTCCGGGCACGACGCCAGTGCACAGCAGATTTCCAAGACAGTCCTTTTAAAAGTGTAAATGTCTATAAAGAAGACCAAAGGTGCAGGTTACTGTAAGACCTTAAAATATGCCTGGGATGACGTGTAATCACTATTTGACATCTGTCTACCCTTAATTGCACTTAGCAATTAATAATGATACGTATCAGTTGGATATCAGATGTTTTGGCTTGTGGGAGGGTATGCCTAATCCAATGATGTCTTCTTCAAGTAGACACTGGTGGCTCCCAGACAGAAAGGTTATCAGGCGAGCTTTATGTCACTTAATGAAGATCTCGGGAGACGGCTGCACACAAATTCACTATTACTGTTACACTCTTCTATCTTTCTAAGTCTGTGGTATTTCTACTTTTTACATGGGTATTTCTGGCTGACTTATAGGAAATAGTCCCCGTCACCAATTATTATTCCAGGAACAAAGCACACTCCTCACTGAAAGTCATTCAGTCATTTCTAATTGCGCTGCTCAAAAGGAAGATGGTCAATGGAAAGCTGGTTTATGATGAGATTCCATCTGATTGATTAACAACCGATGCCAATGCGCATGAAGTGTACTCTTTCCATTACATTGTGAATACCCCTTCTTAAAATGTATGGTTATCACATGGAGGGGAAAGTGCTCTTCATTTTGAAGTCGTTATCACTAGTCAATCATGGTTGAATGAGTTTGGATTGATGACTGATTTCTACTGCTCAATCTGAAGGTACTAATGCCATTATTCCACTGCTAGCTCCATCTTTATCTGTCCATTCAAACCCAATTAGACACAATGAAACAGACCCAGTGGGACGCAGTAGAAGACCTGTCCAAAACAAATTATTGTACTTGTCCATATGACTAAAAGCTTGATACTTCTACAATATTTAAAAGAATTACATAGAAGTGCTTCTTTCAAAATTGAATACCTTTTTATTGTTTTGTCTTGTGAGGGAGGACATTGAACAATATCTTAGATGATACCTTGATGACAACGTGGGTAATAACTTAACAATGAAAAGAAACAGCAGTCCCAGTACTGAGACAGACATAGTGGACACATTACAGTGAATTTGTCATCTGAGTGACTGCTTACTCCATTCTTTGTCATGCCAACAAAGCTGCTGCAATGTGATAGGTAATCTTAGCCTGGTTTGCTTGTTAGAGTGTGTGCATGTGTGGAACGAAGGAAACCCTTTCAGAGGAGCACTTAAAAAGTATTTCAGAGATTATGTAGAACAGATAATGAACTAGTGCAAGTGATAAATACATTTTCCACCAACTGCAACAGCATCCAATGGGTTTCTTCAAAATGGTGTTTGCTCCATTCACATTTTGTAAGATGTCTTATCAATTTAGAGGTATTTGTCCAAACAATTCCAATTCAGAGTTTACTCATGCCAACTGTTTCTATCTCTCTGTCGACATGGCTGAAGCTGCTGATGAAAACGATAAAATATGGGAGAACGGCTTCAAAACACCTATGGATAAAACCTATAGACATATGAACAAAGTAGAAATTATTTCATTGAAACGCTTCACTATGAAAACACGCTCAAGCTGTTGTGTTGACATTCAATGCTTCTCAACAAAACACCTGATGCATCCTTGAATCCTAACAAAACATAGTCAGGAAACACATCCAATTTTCTGAACATTTTGAATATTCATGGCAAGGGAAAAGTCTTTTGGTCATATGAGAACACTGATTTGTAAGAAACTGTTCAATCTAGCACAAAGTGGAAATAGAGAAACATTGATTCTGTCCAAATATAATAGATTCTGCCTTCCAGCACTTCTAAAACATGTTGTGCCTCATTTGTTTAACAAAAGAGAATGAATAGGGTTTTACAGGCATTATCAGCTGAATATTTCTGGACAGAATGCAGTAATTTTTAGTTACATGTTTCCCAGTATGGCAACATTCTCCTTTCAATTTATCTTTTCAGACTTATGCTGATAATGTGCTGAAATTTCTTCTGGCCAGAAACTACTGAGCAGAGGATAAGTATAAAGTTAAGGAATATATTTTGGCTTGGATGCAGGAGAGTACTCTGCTCTCTCTTTAAAAACAAGTGCCTCTCTGAGGAGGTCGAACAGTGGAGGAAAGGAGATGTGATGGGGAGGGATGAAGGGTAGTTGTATTTCACTTTCATGCAGGGTCACTGCACGGAGAGACGCCAGCAGACGTCCAGGTCTTATAAGGCATTCCAGTCATCATCTCATGTGCATTGAACAAACAACCTAAAACATAAACCACCCTCCCTCATCACTATAACCTTCTTTCACTATAAGATAAGCACTGTGAGTAATCTCCTTTCCTTTCTCCTAAGGCCCCCTCTCATTTTCAGCTTTCCATTCCTACTTTTATCTCAGTTATTCTCTTACTTTATCCGTCCGGCTCTCCCACTGAGACCCACATAACTCCAGCTACAACTTTCCCTTAGTCAACCTTGGCTGTGATTCTGAGTCCAGAGCAGTAAACACTCAACATGAGGGAAGAGCGTACAGATGATGTGCAGCCAGGTCTTTGTCCTAGCAGTATGATATTGTTTAGCAAAGTAAAAAAGAAATTTATGGCAATTCATAAACTCAGTAATTATTTCTTTGTCCAAGGACTCAATGGCTTCAGAACTTGGACAAAGGACACCATTGTTTTTTTACCCCATTATGGGACAAAACAATTACAAACAGTAATGAATTAAAAATGTGTAACTTTCTGAAATGTAACTATTATATTGCACATTAACAAAAGAAAAGCAAGCAAAATAAGTGAAATAAGAATAAAAAAATTAATCAAATTATCCTAACCCTAAACTTAAAACTCAACACTGGAGCACAACTATTTTTTGCCAATGGTGAATAAGCAGAGGATGGTAAAATCCTTTTTGATCTTCTTAAGACAATTATTGGTCTAAATTTAGACCACCATATAACAATTTTATAATCTGAGAGCCTAAGAACTGTGATTGATGAGAATAAACAGGTTATATTATTTCTTTAATAGCTGAGGATATCCTTGTCCTTGCAGTTGTAGCTGCTGCGAACATGAATCTGTTCCTTTGCATGACAACCCTCCTCTAACTCTACTTATATGATCCACTTTAGCTGAATGCTTTGTGCTCATGACTTGTGCTCATCTTTAACTGTGTGCTTCACCCCGTCTCGGTTAACCACACATGATCTGGAACAAATCCTCACGGCACACACAACACTTAACACTTGACCTCTAATTCAACAAGCTGTACCACACACTGTGACTCACAAGCTATTAAGACGAGCATAAAAATAGCGAGAGGCCAAAGAGAAGAGAGAAATAAGCAAAGCGTGACAGTACTGCACATGTCTTTCCTTTTAATGCCTCTCAAATTCAATCTGGGCTTTCTCTACAATATCACAGCATTGTAATTATGACTGATTATCTGCCAAAGATTATACCTGTCTTTGTAGTCTCCATTCACACGAGCCAACTGTATACTTGCTACCATTTACAGGCATTCTGAATACGATCATAAATTGGCCAATAAAAGCCTTAATAGAGGAAAGATTAAAGCTTATTCTCCACTCTCCAGGTCCTCTCATTTGTACTCTGTCTTTGTTAAATGACAACCAACCTTCATTCATAGAGCTGTGACCTCTCTACTGTGTGACAGAGCAGGAACAAGACGTCAATACAAATGAACTGAGAGCGGGGAAAAAGCAATTACAATCTAGTTTTAATCTCTTGCAGTACCAGAAGTCCAAGATTTTTGCCAGTTTCACCTCAGATTCTCGTGTGTGTGTGTGTGTGTGTGTGTGTGTGTGTGTGTGTGTGTGTGTGTGTGTGTTTATCGTAGTTTAGTAATTATCAGGCCTGCTAAATTAACATTAAAGATAAACATCAACATTGCAAGATAGAAGGATTTTTATGACCATGACCTTTGCTTTCGACGACAAATAAAATGTTGAATGTGATGTAAAGCTATGTTTCACTCCCAGTGTGTCCTTTTGCATTTAATGTTGTGTTCATTGTTATGAGGAGGAAGGTTTATAAAGTATAAAAATGAGGAAATCTACTCTTGAGACACAATCAAAGTATTATTTATTTCAAAGTTTTCAAAGTATAAAGCAGAGGGTGGGGGAGTCGCATTGAGAAGGAGAGCAAACGTGGAGGGTTTAACCTCGGAATCAGGAATCCAGTGCGAAGGGAACGCTGGATCCTTGGATATCAGGAGTCTCCTTTCTCTTGAAGACACGACACCAGGTGCTCCACTTTTCTTTGCTTTTACAGCTCCTGAGAAGAAAAAAGACATAGAGATTAAATGTCTGCATTTTCTAATGCCACAAGAGAGGTTACAGGAGTCTTCAGCTCACTGCTAATGTGATCTGATAAAATAGGAGCTAGATTCTATTTGATTAGCAGTAGCTCCCTGTAGCTGCTTTTGCTTCTGTCACCTAAGGAATTATGAAATAAGTTATTAGAACAGGTAACATGAACTAATTTTGCTTCCTCAGACAGAAAGTTGGTTTTCTTCTTCATGAACTCATCGTATAGCTCATATTAGATAGCTCATATTTCTGCTGAAATATTGTGTCCATAAAACTGGACAATGATTCTGAAAAATTACAGCAAGAAGGGGTTGCTCCTGCAGGGCCTCCTCCTTCTCACGGAGACCGCAGTGAAGAGGGTGCATCGACTTCTCCATCAGAGCGACCTTCTCTTCCACACACCTGAGGTTCTTCTTCAGTGTGTTGTTTGTAATTGTCAGTGTTTGTGTGTTCGTCCATCTGTCCGTCCGCCCGTCCACCAAATTTCATCACAACCGTTGCCGATAGAAAGATGAAACAAAAAGCACATTACTCGAGCGGCAAAGGGGATGAAAATGAGATGATGTTCTTGACCTTGAGAAAACTAGGTCAAGGTCAAAATTCAACTTTTGTACACTCAGGAATCGGATAAGATAGAAAGATGAGGGAGAAGGCCTGTATGAGTAAGACCGTAGATCAAAGCTACTGCTTTGATCTATGACAGTAAGTCAGAGCAATAGCTTTGATCTTTGACCTATATAAGTAAGTCAGGGTAAACTTTTGTCGCAGGATGTTGCAGTCCCTGACTGCATTGGTTCTAGTTTGTCTCTGCTATTGTTAGGATGTTAACATCCTACTTTCATAGGTTAGTGTGAGTTACCCTGACCTATGAAAGTAGATCAGGGTAAAATTTTGAATTCAGGGGTATCGCGGGACGTTGCAGTCTCTTCTTGTCATAGTGAATAGCTTCTCCCTGGTGAGATGTTGAAGGTTGATTTTCTTCAACAGCTCAGGTCTGTTGGTCTCCATGGAGGCTGTGGTGTTTGGAGAAGTTGTCAGAGGTTATTGTGCCATAACTATACATCCCCATTTCTGAAAGACAGATTTTAACATGAGTTTGAAACTAGCCATCTTGTCATTCCAGAAACAGATTAGTTAGTGGAAATTGTCTTGCAGATAATACAGTATTGGATTACAGATGGTTCTAGATATAGAACATTATTAAACGATGAAATAAACAATTGAGGTATTGCATATGAATGTAAAATATTGACCTCCTGCTGCCTAATTAATGCATCAGTTATTCCATTGAAATATTTATAAAAGCTGAGCAATGTGAGAGACAACAGTAAACTTGTGTTTGTGTTCAAAGATAATAATTTAAAAATGAATCTGAATAAAGAAAAAAAGAGAACTGACTGTGTTTCTACTTCATTGTGTTGACATGGCTGTTGTAGTGAGATGGATTGAGCTTGTGTGTGTGTGTGTGTGTGTGTGTGTGTGTATATGTGTGTGTGTGTGTGTGTGTGTGTGTGTGTGTGTGTGTGTGTGTGTGTGTGTGTGTGTGTGTGTGTGTGCGTGCATGCGTGTGTGCACGGGTTGGGCCTGATGGCTATAGTGAACAGCGATCAAGTTTTGTTGATCAGGATAACATGTCTAATTAATCCAATCTCTGGCTCTTGAATATCCATTCAAAATAAAGGTGATGTTGTTGAATATTTCTAAAGCCTTGACTCTTTTAAACATGGAGATAAAATATTGTGAAAGTCATTAAGTTGGTGTGAGACAGAAGTGGTGAGTGGATGTGAGGAGTAGAAAGACGGTGATGGTGGTTGAGGGCAAGTTTGGATTAATTTCTACCCATTCCACACCTTCAGTCAGAGGAATTAGACAGAGGAACTGGGAGGGAGGCTGATAGTTATAAAAGTCTGAAAAGGAGCCTAGATAAGGAGCAGAGAGAGGCTGGGCTCGAAGGGGATCGAGATGGGAGGGAGAAGTTAATTACCTGAGCAGAGGGCATGGAGGGAGAGGTGATTGGAATGAGGCAGAGAGAGATATCTCACGTGGCCACCCCTCCAGAGTCTGTGATGCATACTGAAACATTTTTAATGGAGGTGAGCGGGAAGAGATGCTTGTTCAAGTGGCATCATGGTCCTTCCAAGTCCATAGACCACACTGGAATATTAAGCAGGAAACAAAGGGAGACTCTTCCCTCCCAGAGCGCCACAGACCTGCAGCAAACAGCATGAAATGAAAAAAAAGCATGAAGGAACGTTTCAAATAAAGGTTGTTAGGTTTTGCTTTGAGGCACTGGTGCAAAATAGATCCAGTTTACATACTAGAATAAAAATTTGCTACACCTACAAATATGTAGAGAGTATTTCAAAGGAAATATGTCATTTGGTATGATTATGTGAACAGCTTTTCAAGGATGGTGTCTGGTAGAACAGGAGAGCACAAGATATGAAGAGGAAAGAAGCCAAAGGTAGAATCAAAGGATATGAGCAGAGTTATATTAATAGCACGCAAGAGAGTGAAACTTTAGAGGCAAATTACTGAGGCGCCGCTGAGATAGTGATCAGAGCGCCGCTGTGCACCCTGGGTCTGTTAACACAGCACTCAGTGCATTTACATCACCATCATTACCATCCTTATCATTAGCATCATTCAAAGCTACACATGAAGGCATATAAAAGCTGTAATGGAGTACATTAGTCCACTTTGTAAGAGTTGAGCTCAGTCAGATTCAAAATCTTACAAAAAGGCTAAATACAAAAAAGTCGCCCACCAGGAGCCACCAGTCCTCTTTTCTCCTTTCAAAGGAGGAAGTAGTAGAGTTGAGGTTCTCCCTGATTGGTCTCCGCAGACCAGCCCTGCGGCTCATTTGCTGGCTGGACCATAATTTTGTTAAGGGCATGGGTTGCTTCCTGTACTGGCTAAACATATCTGTATAAATGAGGTTTGGGATGCCTGAGGGGACTGGGATTGGAGGGTTCCCAGTTATGGAGCCAGTTGAACAGAGCAGCACAGGGAGACAGAGGGGGGTTGAGACAGGAGGACAGGGACACGGAATGAGGAAGCAAGGCTGCGGTAATGGACGTTAAATGAAGTGGAGATAGAGGGAGAAATACAGCTGCATTAAACTTGCATTAGCTTTGATTAACAGGCCTGGTTTGAGTTACCACTCTGACATTCCCAGATGTCAAACAAAGTTGACCCAGTGAGCTGAGAGTTGTGTTCTCGCTGACCTCCCAAGTCACTACCAGCCTAATGTGTCTCACAAAGCAGAACAAAAACAAACACGCCATGGTCTTCAATTGCTAAAGCTGCTTTGACTGACTTTTAGATGTCCTTGACTTCAATAAAACCTTCAATCATCTGAAGCATTTTAGTTCAGGGAAAGTTTCTGCTAGTCCTAAATGCGAATATGTCAAAGCATTATGTAGTGCTGCGTAGGAAGTTCTATTAGAAGACATGGTATAATGGTTATAACAGTTTAAGAGAGACAAAGGAAGTCTCCGCTTTGAGCTGAGCAGCTGTTTTATATTTCCTATTAAAGGCTGATCAGATCACATCCTCTGCTCACGGTCTGGATTGAACTCTGTCCCATCGTCCACTCCAAATGCAATTACAGCTGAACAGTGCCAGTTAGCAGTCCAGGAGCCAGGTACCCTCCACTTTCCTGTCCCCTGAGGCTGACACACCCCTCTTTCCATCCCATCCATCCCTCCCCAGGTCTCAATGAACCCCTCGCAGTATGATAATTGGATTGGTAGACAGTTTAACTCCATTACAGCTGGAGCAGTTAGGCACTTGATATTTCCAAGTTGTTGGCAGTAATTTGCGCCTATTAGCAGCTTTTACTGAGAATAAAAGTCCCTGTGTAAACAATCAACCAAGTAAGGTTTCAGTGTCCAATTTATGTATGTTTGTGCGTATGCTCATGTGCATTAAAGCGTGTTTGTGTCAGTGAGAGATTCAATTTGAGGAATGAAATGTAATCAGAGGCCACAAAAGTCTTACAGGACAGTGTGCGCTGAAGTGCATGTCAGAGGGGCATGGGCATCTCCTGTTACCCCAGAAAGATGTGCTAATGGAGCTGGGAGGCAACTGCTTTACATCGTGAATTTACACCAGAATATCTGAGTGGTTTATGTGTGACCGGTCATATGAAAACTAAAATCACAGTGCAAAAATGAAAAGAATACTCCTGCTAGTGTTACATGGCTCAAAGTTTGGTCAATTGCTGGGTAAATTGGACAGGACTGCAGACTGGGAGCATTGATACAGACCTGTTACATATTTATTTATTTTAAAATGTGGGATTTTTAATTGCATGGCGAAATGCAGCAATTGAATTCAGAAACAAAAAAAAAATTAGCAGTCAAATATATTTTTTATTAATAACTACTACTTTTTTTCCATTTATTCCTTAAAATTTCAAAATATGGTCAACATTAGAATTTTAACAAAAGAGTAATATTTCCTGGACCCATGTCCTGATCTTTTTTTGAGCCATCACAAATGCCTTATGATCACATACCTGAAGGCAATGCCATTAGGACACAATTTAATTCACTTTATGACACATAATGGATATATATAGAGGTGTATATTTTACTAGTGACACTAATGTGAAAACTGGATGTTGTGTAGACATTAATATGTGTATGTTGATAATTTGGCTTCAAGTTTCACTCAGGAAGGGGAGGAAAATAAAACAGCAGAAGACAGCTCCAGGTCTCTACAGGAAGCAATAATCTAGCAGACGATAACAATCTGAGTGAAGGAAAACGGGTGGTGGGAGGATGGGGGATGAGGTAGACTGACAGTAGAAGGTCTTTTCTGTTTAATTCAAGTTTTATTTAACCTAGAGATACACCAGTCTAACTTCTTGCTGAAGTAAATTGAATGGATCTGTGCTGGGATGAACGACAGCTTTTCTGCGTAAACCCACTAGTACAGTCCACAAACAAACAGAAATATATATCACTACGTATGATGGTCAACTTCAGTCCATAGGAGCAAGGAATGAAAGCAAAAAGAAATGTCTTAATCTTGTGTAAAGTCAAGTTTTTCTCTAGTTCATCCCCAGCCCTTTATCCTCTGCTCCCTACTTTCAAAGAGTAAAGAGAAGAACAGTTTCCTGACATTCATTCTTCAGACGCAAAGCAATGAGAAACTTAAAAGACAGGGAGCAGGTCAAGCACGGAGTGGAGGACTATGGATAGACTAGTTCAGGGGGAAGAAAGCAGGGGAGGAGGGGAACAAGTTGTGTCTGGGTGTCTGTCTCTAAGGAGGACCCCTCCACCTGTACTCGCCCACATTCCTGCACATTCCAGGGATCCCACAGACAAAGCGTGGTGAGAGGGCCAGGAACTGACCTTGGCTCTGCCTGTCAACAGCAGATCTCCATCATCTCAGTCTCTCTGAGGTTCATGTTTGCAAGAGACCCATACTCACATGTGCATGATACAAGTAGACACAAGAAAAGCAAAGCTATAACCAGGTGCATGCACACACACACACACACACACACACACACACACACACACACACACACACACACACACACACACACACACACATGCAAAAACAACACATGCAGTATTGTTTCACTTCTGATTTCATATAAATTCATTCATTCATCTTCAGTACCCACTTCTTCCGCTGTCGCAGGTCGTAGGGTGCTGGAGCCTATCCCAGCGGACTTAGGGTGTGAGGCAGGGGACACTCCAAGTGCAATGCCAGTGCACCGCAGAGCCATATATAGGACAAACAAACACACAATCACACACTCACACCTACGGGCAGTTCCTCCAAATTAAATACAGATTTTCTGTTTGGTGACCCATAAAGTAAAAGTATTATTTGAAATAAAAAAAAAAAAACGGTAGTGTAGATGAGACAATTACGGTTGTCCCATCTACAAGAAAATGGATGGATTTCCCCACTGACAATTTCCCCACTGTGGGACAAATAAAGGATTATCTTATCTTGGATCTTGGATGACACATACAGTAGTTAGTTAGGGCTACGTAAACATAAAGACTGAATAGAAGGGGACACAACTGACTTCAGTGAGTTCAAGGTGGGACTGATGCACACTTACTGCACCTCATATATATATATATATATATATATATATATATATATATATATATATATATATATATATATATATATATATATATATATATATATATATATATATATATATATATACACAATTAAATATATAAATATAAGGTAGTATAAGGTAATAAGGTAGTACTCAACAGGTAGTACACGCAGTCAGTTCTGAGAAGTTGTTTGTAAGCAGAATTGTCAGTATTAAATAAATTTCAGTCACCATCTTAGGCTATTCAAAAGCCATTACTACTCTAAACAAAACAACTGCTCCATAGTGGTGCTGCTCAACGGGGGTTGGGTTATAAAGGAAGGGGAACTAAGTTTAAGATTGGATATGGAAGTGCAGTAACTATGAGTGTTCGTATCTTAACGACAAAATAGCTATACTTAGACAATTTTTGTCCATTGAGTAGTCCATGTAGTCTGATTTCCTGTAAACAAAAGTGAGACAAAAGTATCAACGATAACTGATAAAAAATGGAATTCAAATCACAAGAGCAGGAACCTGAAGCTGCAACAGGCTGCTGCTCTACAGATGGAAATGGAGAATATCCTGAGGCTGTCTATCATATTGCTGTCTGTCCACCTCAGTTTCATACCATTATGAGCTCTGAGCAGTGTAGCATTTCAGCTGTTAACAGAATGGAGGGCTAGCAGTGAGAGGTGGGGCTGGGAGTGTGGATTGTGCAGCAGCTTATGAATGGAGTTCATTCTCCTTGAAAGGACTTCAAACAGGCCTGCATCGATCAGCCAGGTGGAGCACCCGTGACTAAGCCATGTCCGCCAGCCTACGGCCCCAAAGTTTCAGATGCACCAAGCAGGAACTCTCACACGACAGACTGACTGACATGCTGCCCTGGAGAGAGCCAATTGGACTGTGGTCACACACACACACACACACACACACACACACACACACACACACACACACACACACACACACACACACACACACACACACACACACACACACACACACACACACACACACACACACACACAATCTGTCCGTCCATCTCAGTCTCTCTGAGGTTCATGTTTAGGCAAATACACAGAATAGAAATTCTGCTGTCTTAACATATATAGTTAATAAAATGCATATACAAACTTTTCTTTTCATGTGATTTAAATTTTCACTTTCGTATGAGATTATAGCTTTTTCATATCTTGAATACTCATTCTCCAATGTTTTTAAAGCTTTACAACAGCCTCCATACCCATTATAGGCAGACTGAAACTTCTCCTTTCTCTCACTTAAGGTTAGATGTGCCAAAGATGGCTCAATGTCAAATCTCACTGTTTATCCTTTATGACAAAACATGTCATAATATGTTGATATTATGACATGTTGATATTACATATCTTTAAATCTACTATCTACTATGATGCAGTTAATGGTAAAGAGGTGTCATTGTTTTAGTAAATAAAATATGTTTGAGAGTTTTGTTTGAATTTGGCAAAATCATGTAGTAAAGACAGAGAGAGAGGGAGACTGTAGTTACAGTGGACGCACAGCACACCTAACCACTGTCCCACATTCCATCTATCTACACAGCTTCTCTGAACAGTGAGCATTTTGCCAGAGTGCTGCTCTGACTGTATGTATGGGCATGTCAGTGTTGTTTGAAGACACACAAAAAGAAGGTGAGTTCACCCACCTCTGAAGGGAAGAGCCATCACAGGTGCCTGTTAGAATCATAGTGATCCCTCTTAAATTTCTGGCTTCATGGAAATGAAAATGGAGTCTACATTTCCTTGCTCATTTCTTCTACTCCTGTGCAACATATTGCAACAAAAACTCCTAAAGAAAACTCCTCCCGCTGGTTAGAAAACACACACACCGTAAACCCATATGATAGTCGAATAACTATCCTTTTACGAGGTATTAATACTTGCTTCTTCCAAAACACACAAAAAGAACTCCTTTAACTGGTCAACAATACAAAACAGATCAAACACAGACACACTGCTGTACTGCCTCTCAAAGGTCGAACTGGCACGGCGGCTGGGTCTCACAGCAGGCTCGTCTTTGTGTTTGTACTACAATTATGCGTTCTCTCTCTTCCATCCTGCACCACATATGACCTCCGGGACAGGGTCAACATCCAAGAAGTCCCGTCCAACATGAACAATGAACCTCCATTCACTAGCCAATGGAGGACAGGGAGTAGCAGAAGAACATTCTCTCAGGCTCGCTATCTTTACATCTCTCCATCATTTCCCCTCATCTGTATGAATGGAGTAGGCCGCACAGACTGGCCACATCCTCCTAGGGCCATGAGACCCCCTGTCTGCCACCCCTTCCTTCAAATAGACCCACTCAGCCCATATTCTGCTGTTCTACAAGCCCAAGCTATACACTGTGTCTGAACCCATGCCAAAGCACATTGGAGCGGCCTGCAGCACAGAGCCTGTCAAACAAACTCCATTTGCACAATTCATCTTTTTTCCTGAATAGCAGCTGATTCCAAAGCATCCATGTGTCACCTGCTGTCCTGTGTATATTCTGCCCAATACCAACGTCACGGTCGGACTGGAGGGGTAGGAGATGTGAGAGAGGGACCTTTAGGCCCAGGGGGGTGAGAAGGGGGATTGGACGATGGCAGTTTTAGGATGGAGCGGGGTGCACAGGGTTAGTGTTGATGGGTGTATGGGGAGGCAGTGAGGATTTAAATGGAGATTGACGCCCCGGGGGTAACCTGGCAACAGGCAGGAGCTGCTGTCAGATTAGGATCTGAAACACAGAGATAACCACTTTACTGCCCCCTGGACTGAGGAGGGATGGAAGGCAGCAGTGTGTGAGTGTGTGTGTGTGTGTGTGTGTTTGTGTGTGTGTGTGTGTGTGTGTGTGTGTGTGTGTGTGTGTGTGTGTGTGTGTGTATGTGTGTGTGTGTGTGTGTGTGTGTGTGTGTGTGTGTGTGTGTGTGTGTGTGTGTGTGTGTGTGTGCGGGGGAGGGGGGGTAGCCCACAGTGCCATGTAGCAGGGGGCAGCTGCATAGTTGTTTCTAAAGATCTGTTTAAAATGCCACGCAGTGAAACACGTCTATCCGTCACTGTTTCTATTCTCTTCAGTCTCCCTGTATTTACATGACAATGGTCCATCAGCCTGACTTTATAACATCCTAACAATAGCAAAGACAAACTAGAACCAAGGCAGTCAGAGACTGTAACATCCTGCAGCAAAATTTTACCCTGACTTACTTATATAGGTCAAAGATCAAAGCTAGTGCTCTGACTTACTGTCATAGATCAAAGCAGTAGCTTTGATCCATGGTCTTACTCGTACTGGCCTTCTCCCTCGTCTTTCTATCTTATCGGGTTCTTGAGTGTACAGTTGAAATTAAAGTTGAAATTGGACCTTGACCTAGTTTTCTCAAGGTAAAGGTCATCATCTCATTTCCATCCCCTTTGTTGCCCGAGTAATGTGTTTTTTGTTTCATCTTTGTATCTGCAACGGTTGCGAAGATATTGTGGACTAACTAATGGACAGACGAACACTGACAATTACAATACATCACAGCTTTGAAGCGAGATGTCATAACAACTCGCTTACATAGTGTGAAAGATTAAAGGTCACTCCAAAAAACCTTGTTCAAAAATTAGTTGCTAAATAAATGTGTGTGTTATTATGATTTTTCAAAAGATATCTCAGAAAGTTCTCAGTGGATTTTGAAAGACATGATGACATTTTGAGGTAGATTCTGATTAATCGTATGCTTGTAAGGTAGGGCCTATTAATGTCTGGAGACTGAGGGTTTTAAATACAACCAGTGTCTGCTCCAATTGTGACCGTTAACTGCATGTCCTCTTGTTATTGTCTTCCATATTTTCTGCCATGGTCTGTTTATAAAGCCCTGCGAGGCACCAAAACCCTTAGAACTGAAAAAAACATTGGGTTTGACTTCAGATGTTTGTGCACATTCGCATTCATCCAAGTCATGGTAATCCTTGAATGGGCTGAGTCAGAAGCCCTTGAACTTCTGTTTGAGGTTTGAGAAATCTTAAAAGCTAAGAAGTCCAGTTGCTTCTGATTCAGCCTTCGAGGAGAGCAGAGATGACAGAGATTCAGAGTCTGTACAAGACAAGGAGTTACATGGAAAAAAGATTTACATCTGAAAATCCTATTTTTACTGATAACATATAAACCACTGACAAAAAACTTCTTCTTCTTCTTCTTCTTCTTTTCCTTTCGGCTTTTCCCTTCAGGGGTCGCCACAGCGAATCAACCGCCTCCATCTAACCCTGTCCTTTGCATCCTCTTCTCTCATACCAACTACCTTCATGTCCTCTTTCACTACATCCATAAACCTCCTCTTTGGTCTTCCTCTAGGCCTCCTGCCTGGCAGTTCAAAACTCAGCATCCTTCTACCAATATATTCACTATCTCTCCTCTGGACATGTCCAAACCATCTCAGTCTGGCCTCTCTGACTTTATCTCCAAAACCTCTAACATGTGCTGTCCCTCTGATGTACTCATTCCTGATCCTATCCTTCCTGGTCACTCCCAAAGAGAACCTCAGCATCTTCATCTCTGCTACCTCCAGCTCTGCCTCCTGTCTTTTCCTCAGTGACACTGTCTCTAGACCAAACAACATCGCTGGTCTCACCACAGTTTTGTACACCTTTCCTTTCATTTTAGCTGAAACTCTTCTATCACACATCACACCTGACACTTTTCTCCACCCGTTCCATCCTGCCTGTACACGCTTCTTCACCTCTTTTCCCCACTCTCCATTGCTCTGGACTGTTGACCCCAAGTACTTAAAATCCTCCACCTTCTTGATCTCTTCTCCCTGTAACCTCACTCTTCCACTTTGGTCCCTCTCATTCACACACATGTACTCTGTCTTACTGTGGCTAACCTTCATTCCTCTCCTTTCCAAGACAAACCTCCACCTCTCTAGCTTCTCCTCCACCTCTTCCCTACTCTCACTGCAGATCACAATGTCATCTGTAAACATCATAGTCCATGGAGATTCCTGTCTAACCTCGTCTGTCAGCCTGTCCATCACCATAGCGAACAAGAAGGGGCTCAGAGCTGTTCCCTGATGCAGTCCCACCTCCACCTTGAACTCCTCTGTCACACCTACAGGACACCTCACCGCTGTCTTACAGTCCTCATACATGTCCTGCACCGCTCTAACATACTTCTCTGCCACTCCAGACTTCCTCATACAATACCACAGTTCCTCTCTGGGCACCCTGTCAAAAGCTTTCTCCAGATCTACAAAAACACAATGCAGCTCCGTCTGGCCTTCTCTGTACTTCTCTATCAACATCCTCAAAGCAAATACTGCATCTGTAGTACTCTTTTTTGGCATGAAACCATACTGCTGCTCACAAATGCTCACTTCTGCCCTTAGTCTAGCTTCCACTACTCTTTCCCATAACTTCATTGTATGGCTCATCAGCTTTATTCCTCTGTAGTTGCCACAACTCTGCACATCTCCCTTGTTCTTAAAAATGGGCACCAGCACACTTCTCCTCCATTCCTCAGGCATCTTCTCAGTATCTAAGATCCTGTTGAACAACCCAGTCAGAAACTCTACTGCCACCTCTCCTAGACACTTCCAAACCTCTACAGGTATATCATCAGGACCGACTGCCTTTCCACTCTTCATCCTCTTCAGTGCTCTCCTCACTTCATCCTGGCTAATCTTTGCTACATCCTGGTCCACAACAGTCACCTCTTCTAGTCTTTGTTCTCTCTCATTTTCCTCGTTCATCAACTCTTCAAAGTACTCTTTCCATCTTCCCATCACACTGCTGGCACCTGTCAATAGACTTCCATCCCTGTCCTTAATCACCCTAACCTGCTGCACGTCCTTCCCATCTCTGTCTCTCTGTCTTGCCAGCCTGTATAGATCAGTCTCTCCCTCCTTACTGTCCAACCTAGCATACAAGTCATCATAAGCTTCTTGTTTGGCCTTTGCTACCTCTACCTTCACCTTACGCTGCATCTCCCTGTACTCCTGTCTACTCTCCTCAGTCCTCTCAGTGTCCCACTTCTTCTTAGCTAACCTCTTTCTTTGTATACACTCCTGTACCTCCCCATTCCACCACCAAGTCTCCTTATCTACTTTCCTTCCAGATGACACACCAAATACTCTCCTACCTGTCTCCCTGATCACATTAGCTGTAGTTGTCCAGTCATCTGGAAGCACCTCCTGACCACCCAGAGCCTGTCTTAACTCCTTCCTAGAGGTCATGCAATACCCTTCCTTTTTTATCTTCCACCATTTCGTCCTCTGCTCTGCCTTTGCCCTCTTCATCTTCCTCACCACCAGAGTCATCCTACACACCACCATCCAATGCTGTTTGGCTACACTCTCGCCTACCACTACTTTACAGTCACTGATCTTGTTCAGGTTACATCGTCTACACAAGATGTAGTCTACCTGTGTGCTCCTACCACCACTCTTATAGGTCACCCTATGTTCCTGCCTCTTCTGAAAGAAAGTATTCACTACAGCCATTTCCATCCTTTTTGCAAAGTCAACTACCATCTGTCCTTCTGTGTTCCTCTCCTGGATATCAAACCTGCCCATCACTTCCTCATCACCTCTGTTACCTGCACCAACAGGTCCATTGACGTCTGCGCCAATGACAACTCTCTCACTTCTAGGTATGCTCTGCATCACTTCATCAAAGTCCAACCAGAATTTCTCCTTCTCCTCCAGCTCACATCCTACCTGTGGAGCATACCCACTAACAACATTGAACATCACACCTTCTATTTCTAGCTTCAGACTCATCACTCTATCCGACACTCTTTTTACCTCCAGGACATTCCTAACAAACTCCTCCTTCAAGATAACTCCTACTCCATTTCTCTTCCCATCTACACCATGATAGAACAACTTGAACCCTGCTCCTAAACTTCTAGCTTTGTTACCTTTCCACCTGGTCTCCTGGACACACAGTATGTCTACCTTCCTCCTCTGCATCATGTCGACCAACTCTCTACCTTTTCCTGTCATAGTTCCAACATTCAACGTCCCTACTCTTAGTCCTATACTCTTGGCGCTCCTCTTCTCTTTCTTCGTGCGAACGCACTTTCCTCCTCTCCTTCTTCGACCAACAGTAATCCAATTTCCACCGACGCCCTGTAGGTCAACAGCGCCGATGGCGGTCGTTGTTAACCCGGGCCTCGACCGATCCGGTATGGAAGTCATAGGTTTGATTCGCATATTTGATTTGGCAAATGTTTTACGCCGGATGCCCTTCCTGACGCAACCCTCTGTATTTATCCGGGCTTGGGACCGGCACAATAAGACACTGGCTTGTGCCCTCTTGCGGCTACATTACCACTGACAAAAAACACCACTGACAACCACTGAATCACTGACAAAAAACCACTGACAAAAAACACATGATTCAAAATGCTTGGAGTTGGTTCCTAGAGTCCAAGAATGTGTGTGGTATTTGAATTAATTTGTTATAAGCTAAATCTGAGTGAACCAATACCATCGTGGTCTGACATGAGCACTGCGACATATGAATTGATCTTCTTATGGTGATACATAATGTAATGCATGTTTTGTATGGCCTCGAGCTCATTAAAGGTTCTGTGCTTACTCACAAGCATGTCAATGTTCTTCAAAGATCTGGATGATGATAGAGTAGAATACTGATGACATGGAATGTCATGACATGACGTGACATTTGATTTGTACAAAACACATGATTTTATATGATATGATTTGACGTAAGTTAATATGATAAATGGTATGAAATAATATAATATGATATGATATGATATGATATGATATGATATGATATGATATGATATGATATGATATGATATGATATGACATGATATATGATATGATGTGTTTATTTATCCAAAACTACAAAATTAGGAGACATTAGGATAGGATCAGATGGGATGGGACGATGCGATGCGATTCGATGCAATGCAATGCAATGCTATGCCATGCAATGCAATGCAATGTAATGCAATGCTATGCAATGCAATGCAATAATTCATTGTGCTATAATTACATATGTAGTTTTATTACGGATGAACTGTTCACACCTTTCACAACTTATCTAAGATGGATATTCCCATCCACAGACTGTTTCTCTATCCAGTCTTTGGTTCAGGCTAAAATACAATAAGTCAGCAAATATTTGATAAAATGTCATTATACATATTATAAAGACATTCATGGTTAGTTCCCTTCAATTACCATGGTGATGGTTTGTTTCTGTGATTTTTGAAATATCTTAAAAGTCCTAGGATGAATTACAATTAAATTTGATTCAGACATTCACGCTCTGCCCAGGATGGATTATAATATTAAGTCTTTAACCACAGTAGACTTCAGAGGAATTCATCCCGTAAAAGGTTCTGTTTTTAATGACTAAACCCTCTCTCATTAACCCCAACTACACCCTGTATTTAGTGTTAATTACTAAAAGTTGCAATACAAACATGCTGAACTACGATGGTAGATAATGCTAAACATTACCAGTATATGTGATAAACATCTGAATGTTGTCATTGCCATTTCCAGTGTGTTATCATGCTTTGTTACAGTAGCATTTAGCTCAAGGCACTACTGTAACTAAATGGAGACACACAAAGCTGCCAGTATGACTGTAGTGTGTTAGTTTTGTTTCCTGTTTGAGTTCACAATAGACGTTACAGCATATTGAATTCAGAGCTGGAGATTTTAAACTAAATTAATAAGTAGACAAAAGCTGTCGTCAAAAATTTTTAACAAAAAAAAAAAAGATTACAGAAAATGGATTTATAGGGAAAGTGATCCACCAGAAAGACATGTTGATTAATGAAGATTGACAAGCTGATCAGACAGGATTGATGAATCGGCTGTAACAAGCTGGTTCAAAACAAACTTGTTTCTCTTGTCCAATACACTGACTGTCTCAGTAAGCCAATCGGTTGAGTATGTGACTGTGTCTGTATTGTAATTGGCTAATTTCCCTCTTCATTTAGAGGAGAAGTGGCATTAAAAGCAAAAAAAAACAAAAACAGTACAAGTACAAAATAAGATGGTCATTTAAGGAAATGAAGAATTATAGACCCAAATGTAAAGCTTGTAAAATATGCTGATACACTACCACAAACCAGAGCTGAGTACCTCACCAGACATACATACTCTGGGCCTGCTGGCACGTTGAGAGGGATTTGTTGGGTGGCACACGACTGCGTCACGGCAGAGCATTCACCTCATGTCAGCTGTGTTTGTGCTGTGACTGGGTGGGAGGGGAGGTGGGTCTACAAGGGGGACAATCAAAATAAAAGAGCCACAAAAAGAGCATGTAAATCTTGTTGACAAGGACGAGAGCTGGAGATGAATAAAGGGCAGACATGGGTGAAAGTTGAAACTTTTTGTTTTGTGCAGGTGTTTTTTTTTATGTATTCAGGAGTTTAAGAGAGAATGAGTCAAAAGATAGTGTGGTGAATGATGCAGAAAGACTTATCAATGAATAAGCTGAATTCAGATAAGGTTTTTTCTTTAGTTTAACTTCCTGATGATTTGCATTTGCCCGTCACGAGTGCAAGCATGTGATACATGTATGTGTATGAGGGAGTGTGTAAAGGACAAAAAACTGTTTAGGTTTAAGGGAAACAACTATTTCCTGAAATAAAGCATTAATTGTTGCCATGTTCATAAAACAGTCACAAGGGCCTTACGAAATCAAAAACCAAGGATAGACAATAAACCAGCAGAGGAACATCAGTGTGTGTAAATAAAGTGGAGCGTTTTATTCTGGAGCAATAAAATTAATTTATCTTCTGACTGTAAACCTAACCCACCATCCATCAGATCCATGAGTGTGGTCCGATCTTAAAGCACATTTAACAGAACATGTGTTCCTTTGGATGCTGCAGTTTAATAATTTATCTAATAATGTTATTAGTTCCATCAGGGCAATGTAATGAATAAAAAAAACTGTCTGAGTCTGAGAGAAACACAGCAAACCATTCTTAATTTACTGTTTGAAAAAAATACTTTGTGTTTGGGGAACAACACAAAAATTTGCAGTTATAGTTGAATTAGGTATGTGAAATAAAGCACACTGTCGTTTTATACTTTATTTGAAGAACAGGTAAAAGGAAAATTTGTAAATTAACCTGTTGATGGTTGATTTGCCTGTAACACATATAGCTATGAACAGATTTGTATTAAGGAATGATATGAAAATATTGCTCTGTCAAATATACACTAAACTCTTTTGTTCAAGCTGAACACTGTTTTAAAGAAAGTTGGACAGGAACTGCTAAAACATTACTATACAGATCCCCATAAAGCTGGTATGACTGAAAATATCCTGAAGAATTTGTTTAGTGGTGTATAAAGTAACTAATTTCATGTAGATTATCAGTGAAATACTGTACAGTTACTTTAATATTTTCATTTCAAATTACTTATACTACACTATAAATAAATATTGTAAATTTAATTTCACTAATGTATATGTGCACAAAAACTACAATTATGAATTGCTGTGACAATTCAGATTCCAGAAACCCAGAATGACTGTTTTCAATAAAGTGCATCTCATAACAATAATAAAACTAATAATAGTAATAATAATAATACAGTGATAGAATGAAATCTACACTTTTAATGAAATGCATCAGTAATATCACAATATTATATTCTAGTATACGTACTGTGTAAAGTAACTGACAGTTAATGACAGGGGCAGCTTATTATACTGTACTCAAAGCACATTGCTGGAGACACCTTTATAGAGCAAGCAGAGTTTAGGATTGCTTTGGTACCCCCTCACAGTGGTCACTACAAATGCAAGAGCAGTATATTTGGTTTGTTTTTTGGAAATAAATATAGCCAGATATATTTTCTGTTTTCAGAGATAACAAAAACACAATGATTCTTGTTGTCAGGTCATTTTTATTTTATTTTTCTGCCACATATTTCCATAAATTCTCTGCACAGGACATTTAAGTATGACTTTAAATCGACATGATTTTTCTTAAGTAAGGCATTCCAGTACTTAATCATCATTAACTACTTCATCACTGATATTATTTCTGTTGATGTTTTAGATTTGATAAACTCATCATAGGCCGAAAAGTCGAACATTTATGAATGAAAAGTTCTCTGTACACAGCAAATAATCCACAGTGTTCAGATATTTGATTATTATTTAGAATCAACATAAATTAACATAAATCAGGGAGGGGCAGTGGGGACTGTTAAGGACGGACAAAGGATAAAAGAAAAGAGGCCTCTGGTTCTCATTTCCAGTCTGTGGACAATACCCCTTCATTAGCAGGCAGCATGTGCTAAATATTATTCTGACTCTGATGGCTATCACCCTCCTATGTAATGAAATACAGATCCTGTGAACACATGCATCTTAGAAGTGATTTCTTCCCCTGCAACACCTCCTGACCCTCCCTTTACTGCCAAACAAGCGTGTATGTTAATTTGTCTGTGTGCGTGAGCATAAAACATACCCGTGACGGCTGCAGAATAATTACCAGAAAAAGATCAAGTGTGTGGAGAAAGCAAAAAGAAATGAGCAATACAGATCTTTAAACTCTGACCCATATCATAGGCTTTTCCTGTACATCTCCCTCATTGTGATACTCAGATCTCATTTCACTTTCAGGACTTTTGAGACCTTGATGCTCACTCTCATATCTCCTCTGACCAATTTGTCAGAATTATTCAAATGAAGGGAAAACTTTTTCTGATAAAGAACCTCAGATGTTCTTTTGAGGACCTTTGAAGGTTGCAAATAGAAATGGGATTCCTCTAGAGTGGTTCCTTAATTAACAATGATAATTGAGAGGTGGACGTATTTGATAGGAACTGTTAAACTGAAGGTCTGAGGAGGTTATTGAGAGAGACAAGCAGTCAACTCTAGAGCAAAGGGAAAAGCTCTCCTGTGGGAAACCTCATGAGCATTTTAAATGTCTTGAAGTCAAGCTTGAATCTGCTCATCATTTGCTATGATACTGTACAATTTAAAAAAAAAGCCAATTGCTAACTTCATTAAAATGAGAAGCTATGTTAATGTTAGTAAATTTGTTTATTCAATAAGTTCTCTTTATAAAAGTAAAAGTGTTCATTTTACAAATAGCCACTGTCTTTGATGTATGAAGACAAAATGGAGATGTTGATGCTGAGATGTTATTATAGAGAAATTAATAAATAAAATTTGTATGAAGCCATCACTTAAAAATCATCAAGTAAAAGGCAGAAAAGGTATAATGTTGAGTATATCAGTGTGTTGAAGGTGATTGGAGATTATCACCATTTTATCAAGCCATTTATGCTCCATTGCCATAACGCATTATGACATCCCAATCAAAGCTGCACAGAGATAGCGTCCAATCAGAGCTCAGGGGGCTGATAACAGCCAATCAGAGGGGAACAATGTGATAAGAAAGCAGACCTGACCCTGCAGGAGATGGGTGTAGGCCTCAGAGCTCTGAAAATCACCTGTAAATACACAAACACACACACGCACGCATGCATGCACGCACGCACACACGCACACATACACACACACACATGCACACAGTCCAAATTATTATGTTGAAATTTATATTTGGTGCCCTGTATTTTAATGATAACTGGTCTTATAAAATATAAATCAGATTATATTATACAGTGTCACACATGATAAGACAAATTCTACAATCCATTTTAGAGTAAATGCAGTTATGGTTAGTTAAATATTTAATACATCTGAAACTTGAACACACTTCTTACACCTTGTCCAAATTGACCATCAAATTTTACAAAAAATGGGAACTGTCATCCCAAACTAGTTTAATCTTAGAATGTGATTAAATGTAGTTGAATGCCTTTAGCCTCTTACTGAGGTGCAATTGGTTGAAAAAAATACCGAATATAAATCACAGATTTTTTCTAATTATGATCTATTTAATGTAATAAAGCAGATAATTTCTTAACAAAATATGGCAGAAAATATCCACTCATTCTTAATCCATGACTTTGACACATATCCCATACATTTTGTATGTGAGTACAGAGTTACAACAAAGCATGTTTTCCTGAACAACTGTGGGACGACCCCAACATCCATCACTCATATTCACTTCATTTAAAGCAGGGCTTTGAACCAGAATTTTTTGCCAATCGGTTCATTCCGAACAGAAACGGAATTATAACATTTACGGTTTTGCGTTCCACCCATATACTGACGTTCCTGAACCGGTTAGAACAAAAAAATAAAGTTCCTCAACCGGTTAATAACGTTCCTTGTAAATATAAATATGTAGGTGCCGTATTTTGCGCACCATAAGACGTGCTTAAAAGCCTTAAAATTTCTCAAAAATCAACGCTGCACCTTTTAACTTAAGCGTCTTATGTGTACACTGAGTTACAAAATCTGTGAAAATGTTTTTGTCTGATTTTAGTCAGCGCTCCGCCAAATCGGCCGTTGTCCACCGACATAGGACGTAATACGTCACTACGTACGCCGGCAGCGATAGACCAATCAGAGAACATGACGCGAGGCTACGTCTGGCACACCTCCAGTAGGTACCGGTATAGGGTATATGCCGGTACTGTACCGCAGGTATGCTGTTTACCACATTTCTTGGGCTAAAGACCCCCGACAATGGCGTCAGCGAAGAGACATGCTTACGACACAACATGTAAACTCCAGGCTATCAGTTCCGGTTGTTCCGGTTCACGTAAAGAGACCGGGTGGTTTTTTTCACGCTTCGCCATCTCTCTTGATATGTCTGTGACTTCATGCACGCCCATACCACCGCTTCTGCAAAAAACCACGTGAAGCGGCTGAATTCGGAGCTTGCCATCATCCTGGGAGGATTAACAAAAGAACTCCAATCAGTATAAACAAAGCCTTTAAAGTTGAGCTGCGTGCGTCGTGGAGTGATAGATGAGAGACGTGAACACATGTTTACCAGGACTGGAGGCAGTGCCGAGCGAGTTACACAGTGAGTTACACCCCCGCAATATGTGCGTGGATTGCAGATCCTGGACTAACGTATCTGCTTCGACTTTTGTCCGATGTTTCGCAAAAGCCGGCATGATTACCAGCCACCCGGAAACCAGACAGTCAGCGATAGTGAATTAGCCGAGCTATTCAATGCAGACCAAAGATGAGGACCTCTAAGGATTTAGCACAGATTTATCAAAAAATAAAGAAATAAAAACATATTTAAAAAATAATGTTGGTCTATTCTTTGAAATTTAAACACGTAGTACAACACAGTTCAACCACAGTCATCTTTTTGTTTCCGTTAGCAAGCATGCACCGAACAATAAGGTGCACCGTGTGTCCGGTTAAAGTAAAGAAATAAACTCTGTTATTTAGACTGCGCCTCTTATACAAGGCGCCGAATTGTGCGCAAAATATGGTAACTTAAGGATTTTTAAATTGGAAACTAAAGCAATTAGTTTATATACTTTAGACTATAATTATAGATACATCCCTACCCTACAGTAAACAGTACCACAGCACTACACCTCTGCTTTATGCAAGTTATATCACTGTAGTTAAGGCTTATGCCTCCTTCTTAGACATTACATGAAATAAGACAAGAATAACTTCCGCCATGTCATTTATTGCTGAACAACAGATCTTCATTGTGCTTCTCCCATAGCTCAATATTGCTACAAAGCGCTGGCAGTACGGGGACACACTGCACTGCAAATGACTGCAGCCAATGAGTTAATGTCTAAATCATACATTTTCAAGATTGACATACTGCAGTGTTTACCTGTTATGATTAAATTGTGACTGGGAGACTTCCCTTTTCCTAACTGTTGCTGATAGCCGCTACTTCTCTCTGCTCTCATCCTGCGTTGAGTGAATGACAGGAAGTGAAACATGACGTAAAATATTTTTTTCAAGAACGAAAAAAAAAAATGTATTAACCGGTTTACAATTATTTTCTGTTCCGACTCTGTTCCGGAACATTAAAAAATATAAAGTTTTTAGTTTAGTTTTCGTTCCTGCCAAAATACCCAAAGTTTCCGGTTTTCGTTTTCGTTCCATGAACCGGTTCAAAGCCCTGATTTAAAGCTTTGACAGTTAAAGGAAGTGAAATGTTTGATTGTGACAACAGGGTGGAGGAGAACATTCGAAAGGCTTTAAAAAAATCAAAGCTTGTCCAGAAAATGTTCACAAGCTGAAATCACAACAGTGTGCTGCAGTGATGAAGGTGATAACACACGCTCTGGGCCAAACAGAAAGCTGGCCCTCTGAACCTCAGCTCACCCCGTCTTCCTCCACCTCAAGCACTAAGCAGCCAAGCAGAAGTCCTTGGTTTTTTCCAAAGGTGTCTCCCAGAGGTCAGGCAAAGGTTGCATGCAGGAAGGAGCTGGAAAGGGCACAATGCAATCAGAGCTTTTCATCTCATGGTGTGCCTGCTTCTTTTTTGCTTTTCTTTTTGTTGTTGTTTTATTTTAGCTGATTTTTCCGTGTTTTTGCGGTTGAGTCTTTTTGGTTGGTTTTCCATGAAGGTACACACCAAAATAAGGTCTTCTGTTAAGATTAGGAATAAATCTGCTGCTGTATTATGGAGTTGAGATCAGTGAGAAAAAATTAGCTGTTATTAGCTCAACAATTTAACACTGACAAACAACTTGAATGGATCCTACAGTTTATTCATTCAGGCTTACTAGCTATCAGCCGTCTTCTTCACTTCTTTTTTCAGCAAATGACTACATTCCTTCAAGTGTTACCACCTCAGTCCATCATCATAATAGTACAACATAATAGTACATTGTCATTTGCATGACAAGTGCAGAAATCACAAATTAATGGAGATGCAACTGCAAGAAATTATTGTACATATTATGCTGCCACTGCAGCATACCTTTGGATACTAAATGTCACTGCACACTTCACCCCACAAACTGTACTAGCTGTATATCTGCTTGTGGACTGGCACACAATGGCTCACATGCATGAGCATTCACAATTCACCTCACTTTCACCCCTCTTCCCTGGGTGGGAGTCCATTTCCGTTTTGTGATACACAAATAAATAGAGGGGGTATATAGAGCCCCAGGACTGGGATGTAAGAGACAGTGTAAAAGCAAGGGTTAGAAAGAAAAGAATACTGGTGGATAGACTGAGGAGAAATGAACAACAGCAGGAGGGGTGAGGGTTGGGTTGTTGTAATTGTTTCCCAGCTCAGGGAAGTTCAGGCCGTCTCTCCCTGTGGATCCCACATCCCCTCACTCCCAGACATGAGAGGGAGGCCTCAATCAAACATATGAGCCTCGGAACATGACCTGGCAAGTTCAGCAGGAAAAGAGGGGAGGGGTAGAGAGTTAGTGTGAATTGATTGAATTACACTTGTCCTAAAATACCATGTGTGTGGCTGAAAGTGGAGACACTGACAGGCTGTGGTTAATAATGCTTCTATACACTGATTAAAACTGTTTGTCTCACTGCTTATTTAACAGTAATGCAACGCCGTGTCCATTATGGGTCTAGTATCAGAGTGGGTTACACACATTTATCTGTTTGTCCTTGATGGAGTCCTCTAGAAGTAAAGATTTGAGAGTAAAAATAAGGTTAATTAAGTTTGTTTTGTTTGGAGAAAATCAAATAACAGATGAAAGAAATAAAGTGATGCCTTTTGGGGGTGGAAGCAGAAAGACAGCAGAAGAAAAACAAGAGATTTGTCTTCAAGGGATTGTATTTTCTTCCATTCCTTACTTTATCGTTGAAGAGAATAATTGCTCAAAGTGCCAAAATAATTAAGCTTTAAAATGTATTAATCTAATTTAAAATGCCTATCTGCACAGGGGTATTGTGGGTGGCAGACAGGGGTTTTCTTACACAAATTCTTGCTTTAAGTCTTGTTTGTTGCTGAACATTCATATCAGTGTGGGTAACAGAAGCAGGCATCATCTGTCAATCATAAGCAACAAATTAGATGAACAACACATCAGTGGAAACAAGTTACTGCATCCAAGTTGACAGAAAGACTTAATTGTAGTATAATCAATCCACCATAAATGTATGCAGGAGTTAATGAAATTAAAATAAGACATTCCACACACAGATACTTCCTGTATTTGTGCATTTAGATAAATAGAACAGAAACAACAAGTAGGTAAGGTTTTATTTACTGTAATTTATTTTCTATCAATACAAGACTGATGTGGGTTTTATCAGACTGGTCACAACATCACCACTCTATACAGTCTTTAAAACATTTAAAAATAAGATCTTTATTTGCATAGTGTCAAAATTTTTGTTGCGTTAAAGCTCAAGGCATTAAGGCATTGTCTTTAGTCTGTTAAATAATAATTAGGCATAATATAAATGAAACCAGTCAGACCTTGTTTCTTCCATTGCACCTACAATAATCCCATTATAATATGAACAGCAGGCCTTGTCTTTGGGGACAAGTATGCTTTCTTTAGATGGTGGAACCCCCCATTATCTCCCACTTTCCTGTCCCATCAGCAACTCCTTTTGGATGCACATGATCAAATACCTGGAGGAGTGCAGAACTGGAATAATATCCAGGAAAACTATCTACGTATTTGTGGAAATCAGTGTTAACTTAAACAAGCAATGTTTTCCGGCTTCCATTTCCACAAAGTGATTTTCCACTTACCACTTTCCACAAACCTATCCAAGAAAGTTTATTCTTTTAGAAAAACAGAAAGCAAGATTCAGAATTTAAATTCAAATCCAGTTCACCTAAAACTTAACACAGCAGCGCCAAAACTTCATCTTGCAAAAAGAAGGTTTTCTGTTTAGCATCTCATTCAACATTGATAACTATAATAGGAGCTGTTTGTTGGTATAATGTGTTTTTTCAGCCATCATCAGACCATTTTTCAAAAGCAAACAGATAACGTATTGGTTTTTGTCTGTGGTGTATTTGTTTATATTTCTATAAGCATTATTATTAAATGGGGACATCCAAACCACCAAAGCATTCATGGTTACTGCTGCTGCTGCATTAGATGTCTCAGGTGTCAAAACATTTAGCTGTGAATGGGAAACTCCCCTCAGCCATGCTCCACAAAACAGAATCCCAGAAAAAGTACCATTGACTAATGAATTGACCAGCTTGGCCACAGTGTGTTAAATCTCCAGTGGAGAGCCTCATTATTGACAGCGAAGAGCAGCCTTATCAAAAACTAGGCCACGAAATAGACAAAACATTTTTTGTCCAAAAAAATCTAGCAGTCATCTTAAAATCTCCAACATCAGTGGGGATATGGGGTTCTGAATGTAATTAATCTATGACCACTTAGTTCAGGCTGTCACTGCAAAGGTCACATGAATAAGCCCCCATATGTGTCTCTAATCGAGCCACTAATCTGAAAGATCTGACAGCCTGAATCAATCCTCCATTCTGCCTCTATTGATCTCATCTCTACCAGTTACTACAGTTCCTCAGCCTCCCCCCAGTAGCTTTTTTTTTTTGCTCTAAACGACACTGAAGATGTCAGGCAGATTTTACATTTATTACTTATTTCAAATGGCTTTTGACCAACACACAATGTGTTAAACCACATGCAGACATGCCTCACGCAGAGAAGGCAGTGCATCTTGTTCTGTTTATGTCAAGGGGCTGACACACTAGTGTTGCATAACTATAAAATGTTTGAGTTTAGCTAAAGACCTTACATCGGAGGCAGGCTTAGTAGCAACAGTCAAACCCACGTTTCCAGGTGGGAGTTATGTAATTAAGCCTCAATATTACCCCTGACCAACAACAGCAACCATATGGTAGGAGCTCAGACCAGTGCACTGAAAGCCTTTTAAAACCCTGAAGTCCAGATGAATGGATCAAAGCAGAGGTGGCTGATTTTAAATATACAGTATTTGTCCATTCCTCCTGATTTACTTTCAAGCTCATTTATCCATGTGCAGCCAATCATGATCATGATGCTTTAGAGCTTGCCTGCAGTTTTCATAGGCAGCTGGATTGAATGAACTAATCTTCCCTTTTTCAACATGAACAAATTAATGAAAGTGCTTAAGACTAAACTGCAGTGCTTCATAAAAGTGCAAGGTTTATATGTCTTGTGCTGTTCTGTAATTTAAAGTAAGTGACTGTGTCTGGCTCTCACAAATAATGTGTATTTTTAGTATGGACAAAAGTCGGCTGATGTGTATATTACGAATCATATAACTAATTAGCAATTGCACAGAAAAAATAAAAGACTTAAGATTTTATATTTGACAGAAGTCTGGGTTGGAATGAAGATGAAGCTAAATTTAGCCTTAAGACTGATGGCATTTAACAAGACCAATGTTTCAACACGGGATCTTAGTTTTGTCATTTGACAGTCAAGTATCAGCCTCAAAATCTCAAAACAAAAACAGTTGAAAACAGAGAAGGGAGAATGACAAGTGGGACAAACTTTCTCAGTGACTCAATTACATAATAAAAGAAAGATTTAAGCAGGGCTTTGAACCAGTTCATGGAACAAAAACGAAAATCGGAAACTTTTGGTATTTTGGCAGGAACGAAAACTAAACTTTATATTTTTTAATGTTCCAGAACAGAATCGGAACAGAAAATAATTTAAACTGGTTAATACTGGGGTTTTTTTTTTCGTTCTTGAAAAAAATATTTGACCTCATGTTTCACTTCCTGTCATTCACTGGACGTGGGATGAGAGCAGAGAGAAGTAATGGCTATCAGCAGCAGTTAAGAAAAGGGAAGTCTCCCAGTCCCAATTTAATCATAGCAGGTAAACACTGCAGTATGTCAATCTTAAAAATGTATGATTTAGACATTAACTCATTGACTTCAGTCATTTTCAGAGCAGTGTGTCCCTGTACTGCCAGCGCTTTGTAGCAATACTGAGCTATGGGAGAAGCACAATGAAGATCTGTTGTTCAGCAATAAATGACATGGTGGAAATTATTCTTGTCTTATTTCATGTAGTGTCTAAGTAGGGGGCATAAGCCTTAACTACAGTGATATAACTTGCATAAAGCAGTGATGTAGTGCTGTGGTACTGTTTACTGTAGGGTAGGGGCATATCTATAATTATAGTCTATAGTATATAAACTAATTGCTTTAGTTTCCAATTTAAAAGTCATTAAGTTACCGTATTTTGCACACCGTTCGGATCATTGTACAAAGAGGGGCAGTCTAAATTACGGAGTTTATTTCTTTATTTATTTCGCTAACTTTAACTGGAACACACGGTGCACCTTATTGTTCGGTGCACACTTGCTAATGGAAGGAAAAAGGTGACTGTGGTTGAACTGTGTTGTACAACGTATTTAAATTTCAAAGAATAGACCGACATTATTTTTTAAATATGTTTTTATTTCTTTATTTTTTGATAAATCTGTGCTAAATCCTTCGAAGTCCTCATCTTCAGTCTGCATTGAATACCTCAGCAATTTCCGGGTGGCTGTCCGGTAATGATGCTGGCTTTTGCGAAACATCGGACAAATGTCGAAGCAGATACGTTAGTCCAGGCATCCGCAATCCACCACATATTGTGGGGGTGTAACTCGTGGTGTAACTCGCTCGGCATTGCCTCCAGTCCTGGTAAACGTGTGTTCCGTCTCATCCATCGCTCCACGATGCACGCAGCTTGATTTTTAAAGACTCTGTTTACACCGATGTCCAGCGGTTGGAGTTCTTTCGTTAGTCCTCCCAGGATGATGGCAAGCTCTGAATTCAGCCGCTTGACGTGGTTTTTTGACAGAAGCGGTGGTATGGGCGTGCATGGAGTCACAGATCAAGACAGATGGCGAAGCGTGAAAAAAACCACCCGGTCTCTTTACGTGAACCGGAACAACAGGAACTGATAGCCTGGAGTTTACATGTTGCGTCATAAGCGTGTCTCTTCGCTGACGCCATTGTCGGGGGTCTTTAGCCAAACAAATGTGGTAAACAGCATACCTGCGGTACAGTACCAGCATATACCCTATACCGGTACCTACCGGAGGTGTGCCGGACGTAGCCCCTATTGGTCTATCGCTGCCGGCGTACGTAGTGACGTAATACGTCTTATGTCGGCGGACAATGGCTGATCTGGCGGATTGCTGACTAAAATCACACAAAAACATTTTTACAGATTTTGTAACTCAGTGTACACATAAGATGCTTAATGTTAAAAGGCACAGCGTTGATTTTTGAGAAATTTTAAGGCTTTTAAGCTTGTCTTATGGTACGTAAAATACGGTACCTACATATTTATATTTACGAGGAACGTTATTAACAGGAACTTTATTTTTTTGTTCTAACCGGTTCGGGAACGTCAGTTAATGGGTGGAACGCAAAAATGGAAATGTTATAATTCCGTTTCTGTTCGGAACGAACCGATTGGCAAAAAATTCTGGTTCAAAGCCCTGGATTTAAGGGGAGAAGAACAATTAATTTGGTGCCTCTACACAGTTTTGCTCCATTAGGGTCAAACAAATAAGAATTTTTAAAAAGTTTGGAAGTACACTTAATGGATGTCTTCACAAGATCTAAACTGCATCAAGATAAATCAGCACTCTAGGATTATGAACTTCATACCAGTAGCTAAAGAATGATTAGACATGACCAGAGTTGTGTTGAGCATATTTCAAGAAGCTAAACCTTAATCACAACTGCAAAAACATACACTGCAAAACCAAAATATACAGTAATGTAACACTAAATTTGAAGGTGCCAATATTTTTGCGGATGAGGGACAGTCTTCAGTGTTTCATAGCTTCTGTTTACAGAAAACACAATAAGTAGCATGTGCAGCAGGTGTTTCACAGTTTGTACTCATCACAGTCAAGTCAGCAACTTTAAAAGGTGGTCAGTCAGATCCACCAGGAGAAGAACTATGTCACGTGAAGACTCACATTTAAGGCCAGAACACTCTTAAAGCTAACTTCCTACACAGTCACCCATCCACACAGCCCGTATGCTGTCTGCAGTCATTTAAAAAACATGAGCTCTGATACAGAAAAAAATATTTCCAGTGTGTAATTTCATTCTTCAATGGGCTACATTTATTTCTAGTTAAGATGAAACTAGAGTTTATGTTGTCATCATAAATAGAATTTTTGTAACACCAACATATCTGTAAAATATCAAACATTAGGGAAGTAGAAGGACACATAGCAGAGTGCAGACCTCTGAACATCATTTCCTTTTCATTATAGTCAAAGATCAATCTGAATTTCAACTAAAGACAAAACAATTGATCCATGCCTTTATTTAACCATTTTAACCAGTGTCCATAGCAAGTAGTTTATACTCAACTGACAAAACTTTTTAAAAAACGCATAATCAAAACAATCTGCTCCTTTGCCCATACCCACCCCAAAATGCAATGTGTTCTTGATCGCTACACGCCAATACTTCAACCAAGTTTCATCAAAGCACATCCAGCCAACTACGTTAAATGCATCCTGCCAACAAGAAAACAAAGAATCACCAGCAAAGACCCAACCTACCCAGTATAGACAGTGAAAACAAGGATCCTGAAAGGGATTTCACTTGATGCATGACATCTTCATTAGATCAAAAGGTGATTAGGCCTGTTATTTTGATTACAGTACTCGATTTAACTGTATTGTACTATCTCCATCATCTTTCTTTTTTGGCCGCTACTGAATGCATATTTCAATAACTAATGATTAATAGGCTTTTTTATGCAGGATAGTATGAATTGTTAGAAAACGTCCTTTACCTCTGTTTGTTTGGGTGATTCTGTGCTGCTCAGCTATGTCTAAATAAGGCCTCCACTCCACACCCCTCAGCAGTGATGTGTGATAGCTCACCTCCTCATTGTCTGGATCACAACTCACATCAAAGATCTGCTCATCACACCAATCCTGGCCTTGTGCTGGCTGATAAAGCAACACCTCATCCGTAACTTCAACTGCATCCCTCACTTCTGTGCAATCTTCCTGTGCCATCTTCCTATCAGCTTGAAACCAGACCACACTTGTCAGCTACATATTATTTTCATGAGCACAAATCCAGGTAACTTCCAAGACAGTGCACAGTTCAATTTATGGCAATGCCAGAATAATGGCAGAATTCAGGACACACAACAACATGCCAGACATTAGAGATTGAATAATAACACGATGATCGAAGCAAAATTTTTATGAATGAAACTTAACTCAATAGCAGGTTCACCACAAAGTCTCTCATCCTGTGTGTCTTCACGCCATAGCAAATGTTGAGGAGAGAAATGCAAAGGAGAAAAACAAAAACATTTTTATTTCAAATGGCTTGTTTCCTTGGGACACTACCCTATATCCCCATGTCTGACATCAGTAAAACAAAGCCAATGTCCTATTAAATATTTCCATTCACACACTGTGAGCCTTTGTTAGAATCAGGAACATGAATCAGACCCATATGTGTCCATGTGAAAACAGACCCAACAATGGCAGGTGAAACAACTGGCCCAAACAAACTGAATTTGTGAATAGATATTTGTGTAGTATATATGTGACCACTCTGTTCTGCTGGTTGGTATTAAATGGCTCAGGAGTCGAGGTCGATGGATGCAATGTTTTTATTCCTGGGAAAAACAACTGACACAAACAGGCACAAATTGGGTGCTGGACAAAACAAGCTCCGAGACACTACAGCAAGTCAGCATCTTTCTGCCGCGGGTTACCCACAGTGCACCAAATAACAACCAAGAGGAGGACACAAACAAATCTCCTCAACATGTGAAGCCAGAGCATTGATGTACAACATGGTCAATTAGAAATTCTTCCACTGGAAGTGTGTAAGAATGGGGAGGTACCACCTCCCATACTCATCACAGACCAAAAAGAGATGCTATTTACACCTCCAAACATCTACACAACCTTTGCTCCTATGAAACATAACAAAAAAACAAAACATATGGTTCGCAGAGACCCTCTCGGGAAAACACGCAGTAGAAAATCAACACAAGAATGTAGCCGCAAGAGGGCACAAGCCAGTGTCTTATTGTGCCGGTCCCAAGCCCGGATAAATACAGAGGGTTGCGTCAGGAAGGGCATCCGGCGTAAAACTTTTGCCAAATCAAAGATGCGAATCAAACATATGACTTCCATACCGGATCGGTCGAGGCCCGGGTTAACAACGACCGCCATCGGCGCTGTTGACCTACAGGGCGCCGGTGGAAATTGGATTACTGTTGGTCGAAGAAGGAGAGGAGGAAAGTGCGTTCGCACGAAGAAAGAGAAGAGGAGCACCAAGAGTATAGGACTAAGAGTAGGGACGTTGAATGTTGGAACTATGACAGGAAAAGGTAGAGAGTTGGTCGACATGATGCAGAGGAGGAAGGTAGACATACTGTGTGTCCAGGAGACCAGGTGGAAAGGTAGCAAGGCTAGAAGTTTAGGAGCAGGGTTCAAGTTGTTCTATCATGGTGTAGATGGGAAGAGAAATGGAGTAGGAGTTATTTTGAAGGAGGAGTTTGTTAGGAATGTCCTGGAGGTAAAAAGAGTGTCGGATAGAGTGATGAGTCTGAAGCTAGAAATAGAAGGTGTGATGTTCAATGTTGTTAGTGGGTATGCCCCACAGGTAGGATGTGAGCTGGAGGAGAAGGAGAAATTCTGGTTGGACTTTGATGAAGTGACGCAGAGCATACCTAGAAGTGAGAGAGTTGTCATTGGTGCAGACTTCAATGGACATGTTGGTGCAGGTAACAGAGGTGATGAGGAAGTGATGGGCAGGTTTGGTATCCAGGAGAGGAACGCAGAAGGACAGATGGTAGTTGACTTTGCAAAAAGGATGGAAATGGCTGTAGTGAATACTTTCTTCCAGAAGAGGCAGGAACATAGGGTGACCTATAAGAGTGGTGGTAGGAGCACACAGGTAGACTACATCTTGTGTAGACGATGTAACCTGAAGGAGATCAGTGACTGCAAAGTAGTGGTAGGCGAGAGTGTAGCCAAACAGCATAGGATGGTGGTGTGTAGGATGACTCTGGTGGTGAGGAAGATGAAGAGGGCAAAGGCAGAGCAGAGGACGAAATGATGGAAGATAAAAAAGGAAGGGTATTGCATGACCTCTAGGAAGGAGTTAAGACAGGCTCTGGGTGGTCAGGAGTTGCTGCCAGATGACTGGACAACTACAGCTAATGTGATCAGGGAGACAGGTAGGAGAGTATTTGGTGTGTCATCTGGAAGGAAAGTAGATAAGGAGACTTGGTGGTGGAATGAGGAGGTACAGGAGTGTATACAAAGAAAGAGGTTAGCTAAGAAGTAGTGGGACACTGAGAGGACTGAGGAGAGTAGACAGGAGTACAGGGAGATACAGCGTAAGGTGAAGGTAGAGGTAGCAAAGGCCAAACAAGAAGCTTATGATGACTTGTATGCTAGGTTGGACAGTAAGGAGGGAGAGACTGATCTATACAGGCTGGCAAGACAGAGAGAAAGAGATGGGAAGGACGTGCAGCAGGTTAGGGTGATTAAGGATAGGGATGGAAGTCTATTGACAGGTGCCAGCAGTGTGATGGGAAGATGGAAAGAGTACTTTGAAGAGTTGATGAACGTGGAAAATGAAAGAGAACAAAGACTAGAAGAGGTGACTGTTGTGGACCAGGATGTAGCAAAGATTAGCCAGGATGAAGTGAGGAGAGCACTGAAGAGGATGAAGAGTGGAAAGGCAGTCGGTCCTGATGATATACCTGTAGAGGTTTGGAAGTATCTAGGAGAGGTGGCAGTGGAGTTTCTGACTGGGTTGTTCAACAGGATCTTAGATAGTGAGAAGATGCCTGAGGAGTGGAGGAGAAGTGTGCTGGTGCCCATTTTTAAGAACAAGGGAGATGTGCAGAGTTGTGGCAACTACAGAGGAATAAAGCTGATGAGCCATACAATGAAGTTATGGGAAAGAGTAGTGGAAGCTAGACTAAGGGCAGAAGTGAGCATTTGTGAACAGCAGTATGGTTTCATGCCAAAAAAGAGTACTACAGATGCAATATTTGCTTTGAGGATGTTGATAGAGAAGTACAGAGAAGGCCAGACGGAGCTGCATTGTGTTTTTGTAGATCTGGAGAAAGCTTATGACAGGGTGCCCAGAGAGGAACTGTGGTATTGTATGAGGAAGTCTGGAGTGTCAGAGGAGTATGTTAGAGCGGTGCAGGACATGTATGAGGACTGTAAGACAGTGGTGAGGTGTGCTGTAGGTGTGACAGAGGAGTTCAAGGTGGAGGTGGGACCGCATCAGGGATCAGCTCTGAGCCCCTTCTTGTTCGCTATGGTGATGGACAGGCTGACAGATGAGGTTAGACAGGAATCTCCATGGACTATGATGTTTGCAGATGACATTGTGATCTGCAGTGAGAGTAGGGAAGAGGTGGAGGAGAAGCTAGAGAGGTGGAGGTTTGTCCTGGAAAGGAGAGGAATGAAGGTTAGCCGCAGTAAGACAGAGTACATGTGTGTGAATGAGAGGGACCAAAGTGGAAGAGTGAGGTTACAGGGAGAAGAGATCAAGAAGGTGGAGGATTTTAAGTACTTAGGGTCAACAGTCCAGAGCAATGGAGAGTGGGGAAAAGAGGTGAAGAAACGTGTGCAGGCAGGATGGAATGGGTGGAGAAAAGTGTCAGGTGTGATGTGTGATAGAAGAGTTTCAGCTAAAATGAAAGGAAAGGTGTACAAAACTGTGGTGAGACCAGCGATGTTGTTTGGTCTAGAGACAGTGTCACTGAGGAAAAGACAGGAGGCAGAGCTGGAGGTAGCAGAGATGAAGATGCTGAGGTTCTCTCTGGGAGTGACCAGGAAGGATAGGATCAGGAATGAGTACATCAGAGGGACAGCACATGTTAGAGGTTTTGGAGATAAAGTCAGAGAGGCCAGACTGAGATGGTTTGGACATGTCCAGAGGAGAGATAGTGAATATATTGGTAGAAGGATGCTGAGTTTTGAACTGCCAGGCAGGAGGCCTAGAGGAAGACCAAAGAGGAGGTTTATGGATGTAGTGAAAGAGGACATGAAGGTAGTTGGTGTGAGAGAAGAGGATGCAAATGACAGGGTTAGATGGAGGCAATTGATTCGCTGTGGCGACCCCTGAAGGGAAAAGCCGAAAGGAAAAGAAGAAGAAGAAAATCAACACAAGTAAAATGTCCTCACATGTCCCTAACACTGAGACTGGCTAAACACACAAGCGCATGCCCGGAACAGTAACACAAAAATTATCCTCAACTCTTTGCCCTGACATCTCACAAACCAGCCGGTTTGGAGGTCTGACTCTTCTCCTAACCCGAGTAAAAACTGGACCTGTGTGCATGTGTAGAGGCTGTGTACAAACTACTTCTTCAAGCCCAGGATTATCAATGTGTAGGAGGTTACCAGTGAGCGTGGTTTCAAGCAAAGGTAGGTGTTCTGGGGTCTGCGCACCTAAAGCAGGTAAGAGGCCTGTAGTGTCCATGTTTGGGATGGGGCTGACGGCCATGTCCCTGATTTGAAGGTGAACAGAGCATTCGGGAATGTCGGTCCTGATATCACCAGACTTAGAGCTGCTCCATCTGTCACCTGACTTGTCATCCACTGGAGCATTTACATCATCACAGTCCACAGCATCATGACTTCGCATGAGCCAGTCCATGGTCCGAACACTGGATTCCTCCACATTGACATGTAGAACTGAGTCTAAAGCACTGCTATTTGTCACATCACCAAGGCCTGCTCCCACAGGAGAGTTGGGGGCCATGTGTTTGTCCAAGGGAAGGAAATCAACTGGGAGGAGGAGGTTTCGGTGCCAGTGAGACTGCCAGTTAGACTGTCTTTGATTCTGTACACATTAATTTTGGATCTCAATGAAACAGCATCATATGGGGTTGAATCCCATTTGTCAACAACCTTCCTTTTGCCCTCCTCATCCCGATTAGCAAGACACGATCTCCCAGAGCAAGAGGGGAACCCTTGACCCTGTGGTTGTACAGTTTTGCATGTCGGGCCTGTTCTCCACAGCTCTGCTTCCGTGCGATTTGTGCGGCTTCACGCAAGTTGCGCTTCAGGTAGGCAACAAAATCGTGGTGGTTGACAACTGAATTATTCTTCAGTTTGTGTTGAAACATAATGTCAATGGGCAGACGTGGAACTCGCCCAAACATCAGGTAAAATGGGGCAAAACCAGTCGTCTCATGCACTGTGCAGTTACAGCTGAATATCAACGTCCGAAGCATCTGGGGCCACCTGGACTTTGCTTTAGGGGGAAGTGCTCCTATCATGTTCCCTAGGGTTCTGTTGAAGGGCTCTGCAACCACATTACCCATGGGATGATATGAGTGGTATGCGACTTATGCAGTCCAGCCATCTCAAGAATGTCCTTTATAAGCCTGCTTTCAAAATTGGCTCCTTGGTCAGACTGAATTCTTCTGGGGAAGCCATAAATGCAGAAGAAGTCATCCCACAACCGACGGGCAACTTCTTTGGAAGACTGATTCCAACAGGGGAAGGTGAAAGACGTTCTCTCATGTCTGGTTGGCTTTCTACATCGCTGTACATAGTGTAGGACCCTGCTCACTGTCATATCCTGCTCCTTCAGACTAATGAGGTGGCTCTGAGGGATAACAATGGAAGGATCCTCCTCAGGTAGATGGAGCGATGACGGGCTAGTAATTGGTAGCCTGGACACACCACCACTATGATGAGCAGCCAGAACAGCAGAAACTTCTTCACGACTGAAAGAATCATCAACAAGCTGGAAGTTGTCCTCATTCCGGCTATCACCAGAACCAGGTGTGTCATCGGTCAGTTCCCGAACAGTTTGGCAGTTAGAGAGCCGGAAAGCATCCTGCACAGTCCCTCTAACAACACCATTGACCTCATCCAGCAGTTTGATGTAAGGTTCTGTGACAAGGCGGTGACTGACACATGACTCCACAAACGGCTCCCGACTCAAAACATCAGCACAATGTTCTTTGACCCTGGGATGTACTTCAGGTCGAAGTCGTATGCAGCAAGTTTAGAGACCCATCGCTGTTTGCAGGCATCAAGGCGTGGCTTTGTCAGGATGTAGGTCAGAGGGTTGTTATCAGACCATGCAGTGAAGTGTTGTCCTTTCAGCCAATGGCCAAATTTATCACAAATGGCCCATTTCAATGCCAAGAATTCCAACCTATAAGCTGGATAATTTATCTGAGCGGAAGACAGTGTTTTGCTCGCAAAGGCGACTGGCCTCGTGATGTTCTCACCTGGTGGCACTTGGGAGAGTACAGCTCCAATCTCATCAAATGAAGCATCAACAGCAAGGATGAATGGCTCATTGAAGTCAGGATGTGACAAAGTGACGCTGTGGGTAAGGTCATGCTTCAAAGTTTTGAATGCCTCTGTACATGCAGGACTCCAGTCTCTTGGTGACAGCTTTAAAGGGACTGAGGAATTTTCTTGGGCTGTCGACCCGTCTTGACTCTCCTCACAGTTTTCTGTCCTGAGAGCAGCTTGAATAGTGGTCTGGCTTTAGCAGAGCAATACTCAATAAAATGTTGATAATACAGGACCATGCCTAGGAAAGACCGCAGTTTCTTCTGAGAAGGCGTAACATCATCACTTTCCATCAGATCAACCACTTGGACAAAATTGATTGCTTCAACTTTCTCAGGGTCGGTTCTCACCCCAGTCTCACAGATAATGTGCCCAAGAAACTTGACTGTTCTCCGCGGAAAGTTACATTTCTTGGGTGCCAGCTTGAGGTTGTGGTTCTTGAGGTGAGAAAACACCATCTCCAAGCGCTCCAAGGCCAGCTGTTCACTAGGAGCAAAAACCATTAGGTCATCAAGGTAGCAGAGAAGACTGGTGAAATTCTCATCCTCAAAAATTGACATCATCAAGCGCATGAATGTTGCAGGACTAATCGACAGTCCCTGGGGGAGTCTATTGTACTCATGGAGACCAAATGGTGATGAGAAATTTCTTGTGTTCTTCGCACAGAGGCACATTGTAGAAGCCGGACGTCAAGTCCATTGTGGAGAAAAAGACATTCCCTCCAAGTGCAGCAAGACCATCAGACTGGTGGGGAAGTGGATGTGCATCTTTTACAGTCTTTGCATTGAGCCACCGAAAGTCAGTGCAAATGCGCAGGTCACCATTCTTCTTCCACACCAGAACCAGAGGCGATGCATAATCACTGTGTGACTTCCAGATGATGCCTCTCTCTTCCATCTCGCCAAGGGCATTTCTCAGCTTCTCATAGTGGTTAGGTGGCATCCTGCGATAGGGAAGGCGGAACGGCTTTTCATCAACAAGGTGTATTCTATGGATTAAATCTGTGGCCTCACCGCAGTCCAACTTGTGTCATGAGAAGATTGACTCATAGGTCTCAATAAGTCTTAGGAGTTTGTCTCTCCAATCGTCTGACACCTCACAGGAATTCAGGTCCAGGTCATGCAAGCCTAACTTCTCCTTAGCACTTCTCATCTGTTCACTGGACCTTGATGGCATAGGGTCATGCGTGACATGTTGCGTGTTAACCTGAATACTTCCAGGAGGGGACAGGTCCTCGACTGCAAGGCAGGGAAAAACATCTGCAACTTTGGTATTTCTCTTTAACACCAGTGGCTTATTGGTTGGATTTATCAGTTTCAGAGGCACCCATCTGTCACCCCATAATGGTGTGATAACCCTCCCAACCATGACAGTCCTGGGCTTTGATCTTGACTGGCTCGGTTCAACAATCACTGTGCTGCCTACTGATATGACAGCTGACTCTGGCAACTTGCCCCATACTAGGTGTTCACATTGCGGCTGCAGCTTAACACACTGATTCAACTTCACTTTACCAACTCTGTCAGGCACCAAGCTGCCCCTCCACCTCTCTGAGTTCGACAGAAGAGATAAGACCTTAGGCAGTCATTGTCTGCAGCATCACTCGTGTCAGACATGAGCCTCTGTCCCCTTCATCAACTGTAAAATCCTCTTAATAGCATTGCTGCCAAGGATCACCTCATCAGTCTGTCCCGGAATCACCAGCATTGGAATGAGCAGCTTGCAGCCATATACAATCACCTCTGTTGCACACACCTTTTTAGGTGAGACAAAATGTCCACCAGCACCAATAACAACAATATTATCAGCAGGACACTGTTTAGTGTAAGGGTAGTGTTGCAAGAGATGAGCCTCAGCAGCTTCACTCAGGGAACATGACATAGAGCCACTGTCAATCATGGCCTTTAGCTGAAGCCCACCTGCCACTAAAATGTCAGTATAAAACAAACTATCAGCCTGCTGAACTTTGTGAGACCCCTGAACACTTCTGTCTTGCCAGAAAGCACAGCAGCAGAAAATGAACCTTATACAGACTCCAGATCGACAACATCACAGCTGGGAGATTCACTACCATGATCCACACTGTCCTCACTCAAGTGCAGATCCACTAGTTTTCCTGCTGCTGGTGTGACTGGGGCCGACCAACGCCGGGTGCAGGCACGGCTGGAGTGACCCGGTGAATGGCACCGGAAGCAAAGTCTGTTCTCACGGCAGTGAGTGAAGGTAGAGTGGCATCACCACAGATAGTACAAGGTAAGTCATGTAAGCCATCAATCCCGGGGTATGGGCTGCCTGTTAGATCTGGGCCTAGCAGCAGTACTGGCAGACCTCTGCAACACAATTTTCTCCAGCATACCAATAACATGGTCAAGGGCGTCAGACTCTGCACTCTTCGCCAGAAGCGAGTCTAAATTGTCCTGAGATGGTACTGGAGCTTGACAAACATCAATCTTGTTCACTGACACCTCTTTGACTACTTCAGGTGCTGTAGCTTTCAAGCTCAACTCAGAATGATACTCACTCAGTATGTCTTGGACTTCACGTGCTGACCATTGGCCAACTGGTTTAGACCTGAATGTCATTGTGAGCTCTCTGGAAGGACAGTTTCTGATGAACATGCCAGTCACCTCAGTGTTCGGGCAGTCCAACGTCTTGCCCTACTCCTTCAGACGCTCAGCAGCGAGGTCCACAGCACAGTTTAGCCTGAGCCAGTAGTCAAACGCACCCTCATCTTTCTCTGGCAGAGTTATATAGAAGTCTGCTAGCGGAAGAGGTGAGCTTGGGACACTATCAAAATGCTTTCGCAGGAGACTGTAAATAGCGTCAGGGTTATGGACGACATCGTTGTCACTATTTCTGGAACCAAACGTGACCACATCCCTAGCCTTTCCTCTGAGGTGAATGAGGATCTCCTCAGCCTGTTCTACAGTCTTCAGATTCCCCCTCTTGATATACTGTAGTTTCTCATGAGGTCTTCACATTCACCCAAGGAAACCGCATCAGAGCCATCCCCTCTGAAGCTAGGGGGATCCTTCACCTTCCTGTGACACACTAGCCGAACCTGAGAAAGGTCCAGCGTATTTGAGCTAGAGGCATTGCAGTCGGTCTGCGCAGCGGTAACATCGGATGGAGAGGCACCGACAGTTGGGCTGAGGTGAGTAAGTATACCCTATGCTATCTGGTGATCCACTTGCTGAATTATGTCCTCCATCTGGCTCACTAAAAAACCTGACAATTACTACTACTACTACTGCTACTACTACTACACCAGCAGGTGTAGTGGAGCCTGTGGTGAGAGTGTTAAAGCCCTGAGAACTATGTATGACATCTGGGTTCTCTGAATGAACCCCAGTCCCACCAGATAAAGTGGAATCCCGACCATACACTGCATCAACAGCACTTCGTTGCACAGGACTGTCAAACCGCAGCATTGCAGGTACATTTAAAACACCTCTCCCTCTACCCACAGATGCTCTTAATGGGGTGCTGAAGCCTCTCTGAGTATAACTCATCTTAAAAGTCAGGTGAAAATATGCAATGTATGAAAATAAAATTAATCCACTCAAAAGTCAAAGACATTAACAGCAATTGACAGTGCTGACAAAACTAAACAACTACAGTTGAACAAAGGAGAAATAATAAAACAAGTCCATGCATCTACTTTATTTCAGCCATAATCTGAGGTCCACCTGACTCCATGTAGCAGAACAGTTCCCGGGTCGTGAAGTTGACACACTGGCTCCACTGAAGAATTAACAAGTCACAGCACCAATGTGACTACTCTGTTCTGCTGGTTAGTATTAAATGGCTCAGGAGTCAAGGTGGATGGATGCAATGTTTTTATTCCTGGGTATAACAATGGACACAAACAGGCACAAATTGGGTGCTGGACGAAACAAGCTCCGAGACACCACGGCATTTCAGCATCTTTCTGCCGCGGGTTACCCACAGTGCACCTGACAGGTTTCAAAATAAAAGACGGACAAATTTCCCCAAATTAATCATGAATTTAATTATATTATAAAAACATCTACCCACGCCGTTACATATAGAATATGGTTTATTTATTCTTTTGTTTGTCTTTCTGGATAAATTATCCAAGAAAGGACACAAGGTAAGGTTCTTAAAACACATAAAAGAATAAGATTGGCAGATCTTTATATTTTGGAGCCTTATTTATGTATTATTATTATTATTATTATTATTATTATTATTATTATTATTACTATTATTATTATTATTACTACTACTACTACTACTACTACTACTACTACTACTACTACTGCTACTACCACTACTACTATTGTTACTATTGATTTTGTTGAACCACCTTTGACATATTTTTAGACACTAAGATTCTTTGAAATAGAAATCTGCATTGTTTCAAAAATTTCCTTTTGATTAAATTTCTGGAGTCTCTTTTAAGTTCTTCTTCTTCTTTTCCTTTCGGCCTTTCCCTTCAGGGGTCGCCACAGCGAATCAACCGCCTCCATCTAACCCTGTCCTTTGCATCCTCTTCTCTCACACCAACTACCTTCATGTCCTCTTTCACTACATCCATAAACCTCCTCTTTGGTCTTCCTCTAGGCCTCCTGCCTGGCAGTTCAAAACTCAGCATCCTTCTACCAATATATTCACTATCTCTCCTCTGGACATGTCCAAACCATCTCAGTCTGGCCTCTCTGACTTTATCTCCAAAACCTCTAACATGTGCTGTCCCTCTGATGTACTCATTCCTGATCCTATCCATCCTGGTCACTCCCAAGGAGAACCTCAGCATCTTCATCTCTGCTACCTCCAGCTCTGTCTCCTGTCTATTCCTCAGTGACACTGTCTCTAGACCAAACAACATCGCTGGTCTCACCACAGTTTTGCACATCTTTCCTTTCATTTTAGCTGAAACTCTTCTATCACACATCACACCTGACACTTTTCTCCACCCGTTCCATCCTGCCTGTACACGCTTCTTCACCTCTTTTCTACACTCTCCATTGCTCTGGACTGTTGCCCCTAAGTACGTAAAATCCTCCACCTTCTTGATCTCTTCTCCCTGTAACCTCACTCTTCCACTTTGGTCCCTCTCATTCACACACATGTACTCTGTCTTACTGCGGCTAACCTTCATCCCTCTCCTTTCCAGGACAAACCTCCACGTCTCTAGCTTCTCCTCCACCTCTTCCCTACTCTCACTGCAGATCACAATGTCATCTGCAAACATCATAGTCCATGGAGATTCCTGTCTAACCTCGTCTGTCAGCCTGTCCATCACCATAGCGAACAAGAAGGGGCTCAGAGCTGATCCCTGATGCAGTCCCACCTCCACCTTGAACTCCTCTGTCACACCTACAGCACACCTCACCACTGTCTTACAGTCCTCATACCTGTCCTGCACCGCTCTAACATACTTCTCTGCCACTCCAGATTTCCTCATACAATACCACAGTTCCTCTCTGGGCACCCTGTCATAAGCTTTCTCCAGATCTACAAAAACACAATGCAGCTCCGTCTGGCCTTCTCTGTACTTCAGTGTTTTCATGTAAAATTGTAAAATGTTTTGAATGTGATTAAAGTGCTTTTGAAAAAGTCAAAAAGTCAAAGTCTCCAGATCTACAAAAACAATTCAGCTCCCTCTGGCCTTCTCTATCATCATCCTCAAAGCAAATACTGCATCTGTAGTACTCTTTTTTGGCATGAAACCATACTGCTGCTCACAAATGCTCACTTCTGCCCTTAGTCTAGCTTCCACTACTCTTTCCCATAACTTCATTGTATGGCTCATCAGCTTTATTCCTCTGTAGTTGCCACAACTCTGCACATCTCCCTTGTTCTTAAAAATGGGCACCAGCACACTTCTCCTCCACTCCTCAGGCATCTTCTCACTATCTAAGATCCTGTTGAACAACCCAGTCAGAAACTCCACTGCCACCTCACCTAGACACTTCCAAACCTCTACAGGTATATCATCAGGACCGACTGCCTTTCCACTCTTCATCCTCTTCAGTGCTCTCCTCACTTCATCCTGGCTAATCTTTGCTACATCCTGGTCCACAACAGTCACCTCTTCTAGTCTTTGTTCTCTCTCATTTTCCACGTTCATCAACTCTTCAAAGTACTCTTTCCATCTTCCCATCACATTACTGGCACCTGTCAATAGACTTCCATCCCTATCCTTAATCACCCTAACCTGCTGCACGTCCTTCCCATCTCTGTCTCTCTGTCTTGCCAGCCTGTATAGATCAGTCTCTCCCTCCTTACTGTCCAACCGAGCATACAAATCATCATAAGCTTCTTGTTTGGCCTTTGCTACCTCTACCTTCACCTTACGCTGTATCTCCCTGTACTCCTGTCTACTCTCCTCAGTCCTCTCAGTGTCCCACTTCTTCTTAGCTAACCTCTTTCTTTGTATACACTCCTGTACCTCCTCATTCCACCACCAAGTCTCCTTATCTACTTTCCTTCCAGATGACACACCAAATACTCTCCTACCTGTCTCCCTGATCACATTAGCTGTAGTTGTCCAGTCATCTGGAAGCACCTCCTGACCACCCAGAGCCTGTCTTAACTCCTTCCTAGAGGTCATGCAATACCCTTCCTTTTTTATCTTCCACCATTTCGTCCTCTGCTCTGCCTTTGCCCTCTTCATCTTCCTCACCACCAGAGTCATCCTACACACCACCATCCTATGCTGTTTGGCTACACTCTCGCCTACCACTACTTTGCAGTCACTGATCTCCTTCAGGTTACATCGTCTACACAAGATGTAGTCTACCTGTGTGCTCCTACCACCACTCTTATAGGTCACCCTATGTTCCTGCCTCTTCTGGAAGAAAGTATTCACTACAGCCATTTCCATCCTTTTTGCAAAGTCAACTACCATCTGTCCTTCTGCGTTCCTCTCCTGGATACCAAACCTGCCCATCACTTCCTCATCACCTCTGTTACCTGCACCAACATGTCCATTGTAGTCTGCACCAATGACAACTCTCTCACTTCTAGGTATGCTCTGCGTCACTTCATCAAAGTCCAACCAGAATTTCTCCTTCTCCTCCAGCTCACATCCTACCTGTGGGGCATACCCACTAACAACATTGAACATCACACCTTCTATTTCTAGCTTCAGACTCATCACTCTATCCGACACTCTTTTTACCTCCAGGACATTCCTAACAAACTCCTCCTTCAAAATAACTCCTACTCCATTTCTCTTCCCATCTACACCATGATAGAACAACTTGAACCCTGCTCCTAAACTTCTAGCCTTGCTACCTTTCCACCTGGTCTCCTGGACACGCAGTATGTCTACCTTCCTCCTCTGCATCATGTCGACCAACTCTCTACCTTTTCCTGTCATAGTTCCAACATTCAACGTCCCTACTCTTAGTCCTATGCTCTTGGCGCTCCTCTTCTCTTTCTTCGTGCGAACGCACTTTCCTCCTCTCCTTCTTCGACCAACAGTAATCCAATTTCCACCGGCGCCCTGTAGGTCAACAGCGCCGATGGCGGTCGTTGTTAACCCGGGCCTCGACCGATCCGGTATGGAAGTCATATGTTTGATTCGCATATTTGATTTGGCAAATGTTTTACGCTGGATGCCCTTCCTGACGCAACCCTCTGTATTTATTCAGGCTTGGGACCGGCACAATAAGACACTGGCTTGTGCCCTCTTGCGGCTACATTGGAGTCTCTTTTAAGTTAACATTTTAAAAATGTTTTTATCCATGATGTCTGATTCCAGTCAGGTTTTTAGAAAACAAATACAATACTACTACGGGGATCTTGGTGATAAAATCTCTGGAAGCAATCTCGTGGAAGCAATCTTGTCAAGCAAAACATTCCGAATGCTGACAGGCTTAACCCGTTCACAATAACATCTTTCATTCAACCACAATTACCTTTTAATATCCTATAACATATTTTCTCTGATTTAAAACTTGTTTTTACTTGTTTTTAGAGGCAATTTTTATCACAAAACAAACATACATGCTTTATGATTGATTGATTAACTATCTCTTTTTATGCCTCACGTTTAACTAATGGTAAAAAATAAGTATGTAAGTAAGTAAATGAATAAATACAGTAGATAAAAAAATTTAAGTTTTATTTTTAGTTAAGAATCACATACTGCATTTCTTTTCAGGATAAACGGAGACACGTTGCTTCCACCTATGTGTCCGTGCTGGACTTCAGTGATGTCTGTTTGCTGGTTATTCTCTCATAGATTTGATAAGAGGCATATTATTATTTACAAGGCTATTCTCTGTCTTTGAAAGTTCAGTCAGAAACCTGCTGCCTGGTTTGTTCAGGATGCCTAAATTTCAATAAGGATTTTTTTTGCTGAATAAAATTTTAAGAAATAAATAAATAAAATTTGTGTGTATTGATATTTTATGTATGCAATTAGAATGGCACTTTTACTGTTTTAGGATATGAGTGTTGTGTCAGACAAGGAAAGAAGCAATCTGGGTATTTTGCTCTGTGCTATCTATCTGTGTGTTCCAATAATTCTCACCCAATGGCTGAATGGCTTCTTTCTCTGTTTTCTCCATGTCATTGTTTGTCTTCTGGCAGACGTTATGCACACACACCTGATGCTTAATATGCAGTAGTGAAAGCAGGGAAATAAGAGCAATGAGTGGAAGAAAAAACACCCAGATGGGAATCTTTTTGGAACAGTAAACCCAACATAAATTAACCTATCAGAAGCATGACCTGGAACAAATTGAGGGAAGGCAAAGAGAATATACTGAATTATATATACATCTAATTTAGTGTTCATACAAACAAAATCAGGGTCAACAGAGCTTTTGAGAATGTATATATTTTCAGGATTATTATTTAAACTTCTGGTGAAACATTGTTGGTATAACAGATGTAGACAAGTCAAAAGTTTATTGTTTTACTGATGTTTTGCTTATGTATGCAAGTGTGTATATGTGTGTGTGCAGAGCATACTCAATGTCAATCAAATTACTTTCTAATTAAGAGCCGTTATACAGGGTTAGTGATTGTTGCCAGGGAAGGAAATCACTATCAGTCCTCCATTTTCATATGAATGAGCCCTTTTAATTACACTGAACCGTAAATGGGAGCGTATATCAAAATAATACAATGTTCTCCGAACTATGTAATAAGTGGAAAAAAAATGCAGATGATGACATATAGGATGGAAATGAGTTGAAGAGAGAAACAAATGAAGTGAAAGGCAAAAGAGATTAAGGTTCAGAGCAGAAAACAGATATCTGTTGTCTTTGAACCTGTAATGTTTCTTCTGTGCTGACAGAAGTTCAAAGAATCTGGAGGCCAAGACTTAGTCAGACTTTGGTGCACAAAAGAGACGAGAGAGGATGAAATGTCGACTTGCATGTTTTAAGTCGTGTGTGTGTGTGTGAGTGCGTGCGTGCGTGCGTGTGTGTGTGTGTGTGTGTGTGTGTGTGTGTGTGTGTGTGTGTGTGTGTGTGTGTGAGGGAGAAAGAAACAGGAAGGGAGATTTCAGATGAAAAGCAAAGAAAAAAATCTCTTCCATTGTTGGCGTATGTGTGTGGGTGTGGTTGTCAAATGTGCACGCATACTAGTGTGCCTGCTATAATTTCTCCATTTGAAGGTTAATTAACGCTTGAAGTAAAAGCTACAGGACTGCAAATCAAAGACAGTAAATACTCTTCCAGCTGCCTCAGGGGATTATTAGAAAAGTAAATGAAAGCTGTCTTAAACAATTAAAATATTTGAAATGTGAATTTTGAGACGCAGTTTTCGCTCCACTTCCCTTAGATGAAATTAAAATGATTAAGGACAAGTGAAGTAAACCTTAAGCAAAAGTGTTTGAGCTCAGCATTCCTTTTAACCAACATAGACACCGTCTCAGCAATACATCAGTGGAGCCCAACAAAGTATGAAAATCAAATTGTTTTCAGCCAGTTCAACACAAGCATCCTCCCAACACACACAGTCACACAGACACACAGACACACAGACACACACACACACACACACACACACACACACACACACACACACACACACACACACACACACACACACACACACACACACACACACACACACACACATGATCTATGTAAAAACATTAAATGTAAATGCTAGTGCCAATCCAGATAATAACAAGTTAATAATCCAAGTATGTGCACACTTTAGGCTCCTGAAGAGTCATAGAATAAGTGAGCGCCTGTGATGTTAGTAGTTGGGCGGGTACTTTTATATATTTGGTCCGGGGCTGTGCCTTGTGCGTGTCAACAGCCTCAATCTGGCAAACCAGAGGGATATGAGATAATTAAGGAGGAAGACAACCACGGGGGCTAAACACAGAGAAGGAATCAAATTAAAAACAGGGGTGGATTAGTGAGAGAGGCAAAGTATTTTCTGCTTTTTCTGGAGTTTAAGTGAAATGTTTAGAAAGACACAAGACAAAGTGGAGTGTACAAGTACAATAATAAAGACTTAGAGAGACAGAGACAGTCTTTGCATCATTCTTATACGATCTATTTGTTATTGTCCTGTTTTTTCTCATTCCAGTTGTCTTCTCTGTCTTCATCTGTCTTTCCATCTCCTTTCAGTTCTTTCAGAGGAGCTGTCCCCATCCCAGCTGTGGAGCTTGTATCTGATGGGCAGCATGCCACTGTTTTCATAAATGCAGTTTTTGGTGGGCTATCATACATACAGCAGCACCACAGGTTTCAGTGTCAGATCTCCTCTAAACCGCCGTCACTCACTCCGCGCTCCTAAAAGCCCCATCAGGCAGTGTTTGGGCCAGCTTGACAGTCCCAGGCTTTCAGATGAGTCCCAGACAGAACCAGAGTCATGTGTGGGTCCCCCAGCAGACACAGAGTCCTCTGGCTCATCGGACCCTTATTGTTCCTGCTTGTCAGTCCAGGATTAACTTTATGTGCAGACTGGGCCATTACAGTCAACACAGCGTGGATCTCAAGGACGATGAATAAACTTCAATCTGATATCCTTGTGTTGGACGAAATGACAACATTTAGAAGTTTTTGTGAGCTATGTTAATGTCTTACTATATGGAGAACTTCTAAATCTGTAAACAACATTCTTCTTTTATAATTTTTTTTCTTTTAAAGAACCATTTGTAGTTTCCTACAGTTGATATCCTGAGGTTATTAAGGGTGCATTTGGGTTTCTGCGGCTCCAAAAACCTCTGCATGGCCTAAGATCGACATCTGCAGTTCAGCAACGGTTACATTAGAACACTTTTTTGAAAACCTATCCATAATCATAATAGTATAGCCCTGCATCTCCATCTTGAGAAGTAGAAGTGTTGTAACAGCAATCCCTCACGCATTCGCGCATCAACACACACGACTTCAGCTCATCACAGATTTTTAGTAGGTAGTCACGTGATACCGTACGCTCATTCTATTGGCTGACTGCTTCCAGAAGTGCGCTACATTCCATGAGTCTCGGAACGCAGCGCACTTCTGTGAGACACAAAAGTGCTTTAAACAGTTGATAAGAGTGTTGGAAAATGTAATATAAATAGAAGGTGGTTTGATATCAGTAAGGGGAGGGTTCATAAACGTTTAAATTACTGTAAATAATAAGAAAAATAGTTTGTCGCTATATCGTGGAATTTGTTATTCACGTGTGGTTCTGGGAACACATTAACCTCGAGGAACGAGGGCACACTGCATACCACTTTTGAATCAGTAAGGATTTTTCTCCTATTCTAAAAAACATGTTAGTTAGATAAGAGTCAGATGTTTCCTGTTGGAGTAGTAGAGACGAAAGCGGAGCTAAAAAGAAGATTCTATGCTTGACATAGTTGAAATAAATTAATATTGATTTGATATGTACACTGCTTCACCTTGATAACCAAAAGTGCCGTATGTGTTTATTCTACTTTCAAATGGAAAAATATTCACTTAATGCCGGTTTAAATTTTAACAACTGTTTCTGTTATCTCTAAGTTTGTGAATCAACTTAAATTTAGGCAGCAGCACATGTGCTGTTCTTGGGGTCCTGCAGTTCTGTTAAGAATAACTTGCAAGCAAGGGTTAATGTTACCCAACATTATCCTCTAGTGTCAACAATAACATATTTGACAAACTAAATAAATCGCTCGTCAATGAGGGATCTGGTGGAAATACAGATAGCACACAAGGTATGGCTTTCTTCTTCTTCTCCTTTCGGCTTTTCCTTTCAGGGGTCGCCACAGCGAATTAGTTGTCTCCATCTAACCCTGTCTTCTGCATCCTCTTCTCTCACACCAACTACCTTCTTGTCCTCTTTCACTACATCCATGAACCTCCTCTTTCGTCTTCCTCTAGCCCTCCTGCCTGGCAATTCAAAACTCAGCATCCCTCTACCAATATATTCACTATCTCTCCTCTGGACATGTCAAAACCATCTCAGTCTGGCCTCTCTGACTTTATCTCCAAAACCTCTAACATGTGCTGTCCCTCTGATGTACTCATTCCTGATCCTATCCATCCTGGTCACTCCCAAGGAGAACCTCAGCATCTTCATCTCTGCTACCTCCAGCTCTGTCTCCTGTCTATTCCTCAGTGACACTGTCTCTAGACCAAACAACATCGCTGGTCTCACCACAGTTTTGCACATCTTTCCTTTCATTTTAGCTGAAACTCTTCTATCACACATCACACCTGACACTTTTCTCCACCCGTTCCATCCTGGCGGTACACGCTTCTTCACCTCTTTTCTACACTCTCCATTGCTCTGGACTGTTGCCCCTAAGTACGTAAAATCCTCCACCTTCTTGATCTCTTCTCCCTGTAACCTCACTCTTCCACTTTGGTCCCTCTCATTCACACACATGTACTCTGTCTTACTGCAACTAACCTTTATTCCTCTCCTTTCCAGGACAAACCTCCACCTCTCTAGCTTCTCCTCCATCTGTTCCCTGCTCTCACTACAGATCACATTGTCATCTGCAAACATCATAGTCCATGTAGATTCCTGTCTAACCTCCTCTCTCAGCCTGTCCATCACCATAGCGAACAAGAAGGGGCTCAGAGCTGATCCCTGATGCAGTCCCATCTCCACCTTGAACTCCTCTGTCACACCTACAGCACACCTCGCCACTGTCATACAGTCCTCATACATGTCCTGCAGAGCTCTAACATACTTCTATACCACTCTAGACTTCCTCATACAATACCACAGTTCCTCTCTGGGCACCCTGCCATAAGCTTTCTACAGATCTACAAAAACACAATGCAGCTCCGTCTGGCCTTCTCTGTACTTCTCTATCAACATCCTCAAAGCAAAAACTGCATCTGTAGTACTCTTTTTTGCCATGAAACCATACTGCTGCTCACAAATGCTCACTTCTGCCCTTAGTCAAGCTTCAGCTACTCTTTCCTATAACTTCACTGTACTATATGGCTCATCAGCTTTATTCCTCTGTACACAAGGTATGGCTTTAGTCCCATGTAAAAGGGCCTGAAATCATATCCTCCCCTCTCTCCTTTGTACTTCCTGTCAACAAAACTTCAGCTTCTTTCTTTTTTTTCTTTTCTTTTTTTAAATAGTCAGTTAATTTTTCATTTGATTTGATTAATAACATTTTCAAGACTTACTTGTACTAAGGTGAGTTTTTGCTCCAACATGAACTATGAGTCGTTGGACAAATTAGTCATGCAAAGTAACTTAAACTCAACAGCCGTAATAACACAGTGTAACATTTTTATTTTATTTTTATTTATTTTGTATACTGTTATAATCCCCGAAGGGAAATTATGCATACACAAGCATAATAAATAAATTAGAGACATTTCAGCACAATATCCAAAAAGATTTACTGCAGTGCTGTTAATTATTCCTATACTTTTTCCCAGTGATTTCATATCAGACAGGTTGACAAGAACATGACACTGTAAGACTAATAACGAGCATATTGTAGGTTCAGAGGGTTCAGAAACATAACGTCATGGGCTGCGTGACACAAGAGTGGAGTTCAGAGTGATTTCTTTGTTTGGGGCTATCGTGTTTGGTGACTAATATAAACATAATGTCCACCTCTGGGATGCTGTAGACCGAATGGACTCCCCAAACTTGCCTGCAGACATTTCATTAGATTGGAAAACAAGCATGAAAATCCAAGAATAGCTGACATCTCTTTGACATGTTTTACAAGGTTATCCGCAGTGGAAGTGACTTTTCACATGACCCTAGTACACATCACTTGGCCCCCACTGAGAGAAGCTTGAGTTGAAATGAACCCCCAGATTTAAAAGCGACGTCCACTCAGGTGTAACACAATGCTCAAAAGGGAACAGCTTCAAGCATTATTTTCAAAAGCATTACAATGTTGCTTTAACATAAACACTGGGAGCATTTTTCATACACAAGGCCACCAATTAAATGTTAGATTTTAATCCAAAAGACATTTGAACATTAAAATCTGATATAAAATCAATCCTGCAAAACTAAATGTTTTAAATGTGACAAGGATGTATGTTTAGGAGAAGATTTTATATTTAAGAGTCGTAAAACATCTTGTTTATATTTACAGAGAAAGAGAACATTAAGAGCATAATTTTAACAAATGGCTTCTTTCTGTGATAGCAGCAGTATTTTCTTGTTGAAGTATTTCTTCAGTTGCATGAAATAGTAACACAAACCAATGTTGGTGATCTAAAGAGAACTTCAGTGTCACTAACAGTTGTGCAGGGCAATTGAATAATGATGGCCTTCATCCTGCTTAACATTTTGTCAGAGTCAGTTTAACTTCCTTTCTGTTTCTCAAATCACCTTGATCTCCAAGTCACAACGTCAAGTCCAGGTTGTGCTTACACATATCCCTGCTTATATCACACATGTGGAGGTGAATGATGTGTTCGACAACATGACAGAGGCAGACTACAGGCAGGCATTTTTCAAGGTGACACTGCAGATGACCTTTGACCCTGACGACTGGATTCCAATGAGCTCAGCTGTAATGATTGACTATTATTCTTTGGTCATCAGCGTCTGTCTTTTAGCAGCTGTCCCCTCATCCTGAGGTGATGAGGAGCAAGACAAGAGGATGACAGTGGCAGGAAAAGCAGTTGTGTTGTGTGTCTGTGTTGAAGCGTTACAGTATATCAATACATCGCTTTATTGAGGTGCCAGCAGTAATTTGCATCTTTTTGTCTGTCCATGTAAATGAGACAAGAATAGATATGCAGACAACTCTTTGGTGATGGAGGAACAATGTAGTCAGGAGGGTTTTTCTCTCATGTTACTGCTTACTCCTTCCAAACGTGCTGTGGATACATCAAATACTGATCCTCTTTGTTAAACAAAAGAAATATGAATTTGATTTGCTACCTGACATATTTGTAAATGTAGAATTACATCCACTAGAGTTACGCTTTTTCTCTATGTCTGTTTGTAAGGACTACTGAAAAATAATAGATTTTCTTTCTGCAATATAGGGTATGACGCAATTTACAATGTATTAGATTATTCTGTGATTCACATCATCATCTACATCCCCTTTCACAGTGGTACACTCTGGTCGTTTTCACCTCCCTATAAAATGATCATGAAGTCAGGTGTGGATCTTTTAGACAATTTATGCCAGGACAGAAGGTAAGTATCACAGCATTTGTTTGACTTTAAATAAATGACTTAATCAGATTCTTTGTGTGTCTTTTGTAAATTGAATGAAATGTACACATAAGCTATTAAAAATTGTAACAAACTGAAAACAATTGTGATTCACAGCTGATTCAGGTTGGGCTATGTGTAGCAAACAAATGTTTGGGTAGGTGCTGACCATGTGGAGCAAAAATAAATTACAATATACTAGACTAAAAATAATTAACCCATTTCAGTGGAAAGGGCAGGCTGGCTTTACCACAGGGACAAGTACAAGATTTTTGCTTTAAACATCAAGAATAACACCTACAATGCATGGACAAATAGTATGCAATGATGACGTCACGCATTTTGTCCATTCATTGTAGACGTTATTCTTGAAGTATACATTGACGTCATCATAAGAGCGGCCCAACATCACAATTTGGATCCGAGGAATATTCCAAATCTGTCAATACAATTTTGTTCTTCCAGAGCAATCATCAATAACAATGATCTGATTGTCTTTTCAGATTCATGGTAGGGTTTCATGGTCAATGGGTCACATCACGAGGGTCAGACTCATAGTCTAGTTTTGAATTATAATAATCAGAATAAACCTCAGATTCCAATATTAAAAATAGTCAACAACTGTCAGGTGATCTGAAACAAATCAAGTTTATTAAGACACTGATAACTTTTTTTGTTTACCACTGTTTTGAAGTATCAAATTTGATTTATTTGCACAGGAGTGTAAGTACTGCTTGTACATTCATCCTCGTGTTTATTTGGCAGCTGCTTGTTTATTACTTATTTTGGTTTACTCAAGTACTGACGATAATATATTTACGATATATGTTATGGCACAACATAAATATGAAAGACATCTATATGAGCTGGTCTTGTCCTAATTATTAATAGGGTCTCGACTGAATATTCGTGTTGTGTCATAACGGCATGAACAAAAAAACACATGATTTACCTGATACAGAGCAGAATAATTTTAATCTTCCTACATGGAGAGGTTGAACTCGTACTTTTTAAATATTTCTCAAAAACGAATATAGAGATTATTAAAAACATTTTTAAAAATATTTCTGCAGATTAAACTACCCAGTAATGTGTAATAGTAAATAAACACCAACAATGACAAGGTTATTGTGTTGGTTTTTTGTTTTTTTTTCGGACTGATGTGGGTTCTCTCCGGGCTCTCCGGGTTCCTCCCACCTCCAAAAGCATGCACTTCAGGTTGATTGGCCAGTCCCAAAATTGCCCGTATGAGTGAGTGTGTGTGTGCATGGTTGTTTGTCTTTGTGTGTGGTTCCGCGGTGCACTGGCGTCGTGCCCTGAGTGTCCCCCGCTTCACGCCCTGTGCCAGGTGAGATAGGTTCCAGCTCCCCGTGACCCGCTATGGCGGATGAAGTGGCAGAAAATAATGTAATACTGAAAAGAAGGCATTCTTATTGACATACAAACTATAAAATAAAAGTGCAATTTGAAGCAAATAGTAAATGAACTTTTAACTGGATTGTACAATCATTTGCTATAAAAACTGCATTGTGTTTATTGTCATCTTGTATTAGTGGAATTTGAAAACAACAGCAGAAATATTCAAAACCCTATTTAAAATAGTATAATGTTATCAGTGCACCCGTAATTACACTCGCACACACATAATTCAAACGCAGCAAGAAAGACTTCCACAGCTGACAGGGGGTGGGGCACTGGGAGATAAGGAAACCCGGAAATGGAGAAGTTGAATGAGAGAGGCTACGGCGGTATTAATTAAACGATGCCCATTTTAATCATAGCTAACTATATTTACAGGTGGGGGTTGAGAAGATTGATGGGGGGAGGAGGGGGGCTGACAATGATTCCATCTACAGCCCTGCTCATTAGTCTCACACATCTCCTGTCATCTAATAATCAGCCGTGAACATCATCTCTATCAGAGGAGGCTGATACTGTTTAAACTGCAGTTGTGTCAAACAGACCAGCAGCAATACCTGAATGAAGCTGATTGAGTTTTGTCCAGAGAGAATTCTGGGGAGAAAGTGCTTATTGAGCTGCTTTAAAGCAAAAAAAAAGAAAAAAAGAGAAAACCCACACCATCAAACAAAGATGGGAATATAATAGTCTGGAAGAAGCCTGGATTAAAGAGAGCACGTTAGCAGCCTAACCACCTCCCCACTGGTTAAATTGTTAATTAACGTGGCACCCATTTGCCAGTCAAATTACTGCTAATTAGTCTTTTCAATCTTCCTCGCCTTGAACCACATTTCAAACTCTTTTCCTCCTCCTTTGCCTTCTCAGCAATCAGCCCCTGCCGTCGTCTCTCTCGTTTCTTTCTCTTTCGCGGCTGCTACTTATCTACGCTCATCACTGACTGTTTTTCATCTATAAACATTCAGGAGCTCAGACGTTGACCCCTGACTCTTGCCTGACCTGGAGGTCACTGGCAGAAATGTCAGGGGTATTGAAGGGAAATCATCGCTGCTGTCTTATCTCCATGGGAGAGAAGAGATTTAAATAGAGGAAAATACAGGCTCATAGGAAGTAATGGTTAAGAATATGAGTGCTGTGCTGTACTTCCAGGCCAAGCTGGACAGGACGAACAGTGTAGTCGATCACTTTCCAGTATCGGGTGTCTACTGCTCGGCCTGGCTTTGTGTGTGTGTGATGAGCTAAGGTGAGAACACACTCCCAGCTGCAGTCCCGTGGCCTCCTAGTCTATTTCCTCCTCAGGAGATCAGCTATGGCGCCAAAAGGGGATTATCAAGTTCACCCCAAACCTCCTCGACAAAGCTCAATTATGGACAGTCGTGGCACTCTCTCTCTCTAACAAACACATACATATGCATATGCACAGAAAAAAGGATTAGCATGCATGTTTAAACAGTTCACACACACTCCAGAGTCTGAATGAGTGAAACACAAGAGAATCTTTGTCAAAACAAAGATGAAAATAATCTTCTAAGGATATGCAATGTTGCATCGATTTAGTGTTTGTTATTACATTAAAGCAAATCGCATCCTCTTTTTTCTCATAAAGTCACAAAAGTAGACAGCTCATTCATATACCAGTGTGGGATCTATTTTTTAAATATTGTATGCAGAAAGATAAATATCTTTTTTTATGAAAATAGAAATTTTAGATTTTCAATAAAATAATCAAATTCCATCTACCAGTGAGTCCACAGTGCAGGACAGTTGTCAGGGGTTTGTCTACGAAATCAAGGGACCACTGAAGGAAATTTAGAATTTAGAAAAATGACTTGTTCTTCATGATGCCAGTAATGGATAGAAACACATTTTAGATTAAAAAACTAGAATGGATGGCGAGCAAATAGGAGAGACGGAGCAAGACAGAGAAAAATTGGAGACACAAGTAAAAAGTGACAGTTTTTTTCTGTCTGGTTTTCTATAAGAGGAACCAGAAGAGATAAGACTAAAAGGACTGTCACTCAGGGGAACAATCCTTCCAGTGTCCCCTCTTGTTCCTCCCTTTTCCCCTCTCTCTTCAATTTCCAGATTCCTGCTGAGATAGAGTCGCTGTTCACAGGGACAGTTTGCTGACATCATCCGCTACACACCGTGTCCTGGTCCCTCAGCGCCCCATCCACAAAACTTGTCCACGCCACACAAAATAAGCAAACCCTCAGACACAGAGAAGGGACCTTTCTGCCCTCCTGTATATTCTGATATAATTTTTAACATACCTTTGTCATATTTGCTTTTTACATGTTTACCTAATGTGTGTTACAATTGTAGCGACAAATGCTAGTTATTACAAACAGCTTTGATTCGTTTATGTATCAAATTGGTTTTGAACAGACATTAGAAAAATTGGAGGAAATATGGTAGAATGTGCCGATTAGGCCATGTGTTACTAATGGTGAAACAAACCACATGGCACCAAATGTTCGACACAGTTCAGGTTCACATTGTGCTCGAATTGCTATTAAAAGAAAAAACATCTTTTTAAATGGTACAGAATGCAGCACAGGAAGCAGAAATGCTTTTAAAAATATATTATTCTATACATAAGCTGCAGGTTGTTGCAGGATTACTCAAAACAATAGAAATGGACAGTAGGACACACCCCAAGAAAACAAGCTATCAGATTTGGGTGTCATTCATTTTCCTAACCGCTTCATCTGCTTGCGTGGGTCATGGTGAACTGGATCCTCTCCCAGCAGTCTTGGGGTGTGAGACGGGGGAAACTCTGGGTGCGACGCCAGTGCACCATGGATTTGGGTGTCATTTAATACTTTTTACTTGCAGCACTTCAAGGAAGGCTTTCAGTGAACCAATAAAAAAATCAAACTATAACACCACAAGCCGAAGCTTTACCTGGATCCAAGATCATGTCCATGTTGTCTTGTTCATTTATTGGTTTAGGAATTAGGACACAATTACCATTATATGTATATCACGGAGGTTACCACATAGAAAATAGTCAAGAATAGTTTCAGTTCTTTTATTGGTCTTTCTGAAAAGAAAACTATTCAAATAAACCACTATTCTGGATGGAATGCATCATCCCAGAGAGTCATAGAAAGGAGCTTACAGCCAATGTTGAATTACATACAATTACTTTCAAAATCAAACAGCAACCACCAATGAATCCAGGCCTGAAAAACAACACCTTTATCATAACCGAGCAGAGCAATCTGAGAAAACCTGAGGAGATCACTGTATTTCTATAGTGCTTGCTCGTGATTATGCTATTTACTGCTCAGCTAAATAAGAAACATACTAGAAACATTCTGAGGCAAAACAATTGATTTAGAATAATCTTGAATACAAGTACTAATTTATGACCATTCAAACGTATCAGGAGTCAGGCAGCTTCCACCCTTGTGATGATTCAAACTGGATTAAGACCGTATCCTTGACCGGAGATAAAACAATCATTGTTTCACATGCGTCCTGCATTCCACAGCCATCCCATTTCAGTAAACCATCTCCATCGCTGGAAAACAAGGCTAATAGAAAATCACTCCTCTGAAGGAAGGGCCTCTGAAAATGACAGTTGCCTTTCTAAACCAGTGTAACACAGGGTCAAGTTTTGAACGTCAGGACTGAACCATCTTTTTGTGGGGATCAAAGACGTAGCGCTTGAAATTCAAGTGAATGCTAACAGGCTGGGAATCTGTTTTGACGTTGTCTTCATTTGATGGTCCACCTTTGCTTCCACCTTTTCCTTTTTTCTTGGAGGTGGAAGATAACATCTGCTTTGTTTCTAGGCAAAGACCCTCTGAAATAAAAAAAAATAAAAATGAACACTTAGTACAAGGTGAGACAAATGTTTAAATGCAGATTATCGTGAAATATTGCCTCTAGTTGATGCCCTGGTGTAATAAATCTAGATTCTAGTGTATGAACTACAGCAAAGACTGCAGGTCTATTTAATCATATGAATGTAGGTGTATCTTAAGCCTGATAGAGATCTTGTCCTCCATGTTGCGTGTGCAGTCGGGGCTGTATCAGGACGTCTGTGAATTACCCTTGAGATCAACTGATGGCTTCACTGTCTTGATCTAACTGATGAAAAACTGCATTGAACAGGATCTCGGTTCCTGCTCCCGTTCTCTGCATTAGTCTTGCTCAGTCCAACGCCACTGTTTTGTCTCCATGTCTGCTCAAACAGAACTTCTTCCTTCACTTGGGCTTCCTTCCCAGCCGTGCAAACTGTTTGATGCTCCTCATGCATGCATTACAAATCCTTCTATGACATCAAATCTACCCACACTCTGTGTGTGTGTGTGTGTGTGTGTGTGTGTGTGTGTGTGTGTGTGTGTGTGTGTGTGTGTGTTTTAAGGACAGAAACTGGCTGCTTGTTTGCTGTTTTGCTCACGGATGGTAGCAAATGTTCTGGGTTCACGGCTTTATACACAAGCTGTCTGACTTCATGTAAAATATGGCGCCAGCATTCTTCTTATCGTTATGCCATTGTGAGGGTTGTTATGGTTGCAGCACAGTCAAAAATCTCTTCATGTTATCTACGATCAGCTGATGTTTGTTTACCACAACGGAGCACAGTCGAACACCCAAAATTCAATGATTTATGTTCACATGCAAGTGACATAGAGGAATTGCACGTCTGTCCTCAAATGCACTTTAAGGTTTTTGTGTGCATAATTGCCAAATGTGTTCACACAAGACTAAAACCACTGTGTAACAAATGCTACAAAGTCTTAGAGGGAATAATACAGAACCCTAAGAATCAAAATAAGTGCACATGAATCAAAGCTTGTGAAGATGTGGCACAAACAGTATTTATTCAACAATTAAAACAAAATCTGAAAAAATTTGTCAGAAATTTTATTTCCGCAGCCCAACATTTTGTCAGATTTAAACCACTGTATTTTTTATGCCTCGTCTATCCTTGCCAGGGGCTCATAATCACCCCCAAAAGGCCAAAAACACATTAATCTAAGTTTCCCTAAATTAATATTTTGTGATTTTGCTTTCATGTTTTCAATGACTATTTGGGAGATTTAAAACTATTTCTGACATTTTACAGATCAAACATTTAATTGATTAACAGACGAAACGGCAGATTTAAGAGACATTAACTGTTATTACAGTCCAAAAAATGTTGGTATAAGCAATAGGAATGAACATAAATACATTTAATTCAAGAAGGCGTTTCAATCTTTTTCTCATTAATGTGTCCTGAATAAATGACATTGCATTGCATCTATTGCATTATGAAGTGTGGAGACAAAGCCTGTGGCCATATCAGCATGATAGCGCCGTGTGACGTAAGTAACTCACATGAGCACAGCTGCACGTCTGCATTATGCCGAAGCAGACGATGTGCGTGTCAGTCTAGTTTTTACAAGTGTGAGGCAGTGAAGGGATGTAGGTGAGGTTCTCTTTCTAAACATTTTTGTTTTCTCTTCCCTCCCGGTGTGGAACAGTGGGTTCGGAGTAACAGAAGGTAAAATAAACACAGAGCAGACTTCCCCCGGAACAAAGGCGATCCCCAGAGGAATCCTGGGAATGTGTCTCAGGATGTCAGGCAGTCCATTCTTACCGCATCCTGAAAATTTTCAAGGAGCCCCAAAATATGAGGAAAGATGGAGAAAATGGCCGGGGGGGTGTAGGATAGGAAGGAATCCATGCTGTGTGAGGTGAAACTTAACAACCACAATGAGTTTGAAATGTATAACTCCATCAGTAGTTTTTGAAAGATATTAAATATAATAAAACGATAATAACTCGGTTATCCTCACCTGGTATCCGAATCTTGAACTTCCCACTCTGTCCAAACCCGCCCTCGATAACACCCGTCTCTCCTGTTGACAGCACAACCTTCAACCCGACAAAAAGCTGCAGGTTGGTCTCCTTCTTGAACAGCGTGCGGCCGATCACAGTATAATCATCAGTCACCTGAACAGAAGAGCAGGAAGGAGCCTTACGAGCTGCAGAACTAATGACAGACATGAAAGCTCACAATGTGACAGACATGATTTGATGTACTTGTTAAAGCATGTGGTCTAATGAGAACAGTGGAAATTAAAGAATGTGCTTCACGTTCCTTCTGAAATCTCTGGCTTTGCTGTGATTTCACTCATCGTCACGACAGGGTGAGGAGAAAGCGCTTGACCGCCTGCATCGATCACCATCAGACGTATTTTGTAAAACTGGCTGCCTTGCTGTCTGCGTATTTTCTGCTATTCTTGTTTGTATTTCTTTCTTATCATCCATCCTTAAGTCAATCTGAACCCACCTCTGATCTGATAACAGGAGGGCACCGTCATGTCTCCAGTTCACCCCATCCACCACCAGCTCTTCCTCGCTCCCCTACTCACCCTCATTCATTCTTGAACATTTGACCCTGAAGTCCCTCAAGCATGACTGATGCACCGATTAGAAAAAAAGGTTGTTGTACATGTTTGACAGGCTGTATGAATTCTGTCTACATGTGAATCTCAATGAAGTCAGTAATGTGTTCTTAAATCACATTATAACAACTATCTTTTTCAAGGAACAAACAAATGACAGCTACAAAATCACTTGACCACGGTCTGACCTTTAGCACATGCTGTTCTCCTCTTCAGTCAGTGACTGGAGCTGTCAACAGCCTGAGGTGCCAACAACATGAAAATAGGAAAGTAGTTTACACACTTGACCCCTGACCTGAATCTACCTTCCCCAAGGGAGCACACAGGAAAACAATACTGTACAGAGAAAAGTGACAAGAATCACACATTCTTGTGCACCTATATGAGAAATCCCAAACTACGATGTCAAAAGGTTTGACTTGGTTAAGAAAAACAAAAAGTGAAATGTAGACTTTAATAAGAAAAGAGCAGAATTGCCTGATGAGATATAAATCAGAATGAATGGAGTGAGAACAAAGCGTAACTGAGAGAGAGAGAAAGAGAGAGAGATGCTGAGTCAGAGAGAAGTGAAGGTGAACTTACACAGTCATGTGGGTATTCCTGTGCCGTTCAGGTGTGTCCAAACACTGCTAGCCTCTCATAGCCAGACAGGGCTAATGGCGTCAAGTGGCCACCCACACACACCCCTGTGTCACAGCCTCTGCTCAGGCATGTATCCCCACCCATGCCTCATACAGGGCTGCATATGCATACTTGTTTGTGCGTACATATCTGTTTACAAATTAACAATAGGGGCTCTGTCTGAGAGGCATGCTTCACTGCCACCAGCAATGAGAAACATCTACTGATGAACCAGAGCCAAGGGGAGCTCAAGGTGACAGAAAGGGCAGAGGGGTAAGGCCAACGCTCAAGGGCAAGCACAGAGGACAGAAAACACACATTCAGAACTCACCCTCTCCACCTGCCCCTCCTTGTGCTTCGTCTTGAAGATGCGCAGATGAGGAAGGGCTGTCTGAGAATAGCTTTTATCCTCGAACCCATGCAGCAGATGGCCGTGGAAGGCTAACCGGCACACGTTGGTGTGGATGTCTGTGTCCAGCTTTGAACCAATCACCAAGCAGAGTGAGGGACATGTGACTGGCCGCTCAAACTCCAACAATGCCCACTGTTCTGGGTCAGGTCCTGAACTCGCTTCTCCCTGACTGGTGATGTACTCATCCTGGTAGGAGTACTCCCTGTCGAAAGTGAAGGGGGTGTCCAGCGAGCTGGGCTTTGAAGGCGCTGCGTTGCCGTCTGGTGAGGGATGTGAGTTGTCTATGAGCGGCAGTCCGAAGAAGGTTATCTTCGCCATGACTGTCTCGTGACCCACGGTAATGTGGAACTTTGCTCGAGTAGCCAGCGAACCCTTGAAGTAGCCAATCTTCCTCACAGAGATGACAGCTGCATAGAGGGTACGCAGGGACCCCGGGGCACACACCACGCCCCGCTCCAGCAGTTTAGGGTCAAACTGTGTTACACACACACCCACTCGATCTCCTTGCATGGCCCCCGAAACCGGCTTCCGAAACATCTGCACCGACTTGATCTTCTTGTTTACCTGATGTCAAAAAGTAAAATTAAATACTGTCTTTTATTTACTTAAACTTCAGTGGATCACATTTGGAAAATAATCAAAAGGAATCAAAAAATACATTAATCATGAATTGGTTCTGTTAAAAGCGTATACAGTAGATCACATTGCCGCAATCGTTCCCGTTTTAAAAATTCTCTTTTCTTTTCAAACTGTTTTCAGGTACTTCCAACATTGATTTTACATTTAAAACCTAGAAATGGTCTATGAATGCAGCACGAGATTTCATTCATTCATTGTCATGTACCGCCGCTGTGTCCGCCGTAGCGGGTCACGGGGAGCTGGAGCCTATCCCAGCTGACATAGGGCGTGAGGCGGGGGACACTCCGGGCACGACACCAGTGCACCGCGGAGCCACATACAAAGACATACAAACACACACTCACTCCTACGGGCAATTTGGGACCGACCAATCAACCTGAAGCGCATGCTTTTGGAGGTGGGAGGAAGCTAGAGAACCCGGAGAAAACCCACGTGGACACGGGGAGAGCATGCAAACTCCGCACAGAGGCGACAGTGCTAACCACTGCGCCACCGTGCTGCCCAGACAGAAAAATATTACAGTGTTATACCACTGTGTTATGCAGTGGTATAAAACAAAGTGCATTTCCTCCCCACCACAGGGAAATGAACAGAAGCAGCCGTGGCTCGCTTTGGTTTAGAACCAAGAAGAGGACTCAACTTTTTAGTCCCAGAAGTTTAAACAGGTAAATTCTGAGCTCCTCTGACGACCAACCAGCTCCAGATCAGAGAAGAATCTGATGTGACTGCACGTGTTTATTCCTCCACATGCCGCAGCTCCCCACCCGGCCAGTCCACATCTCCCTGACTCTCAGCAGCTAAGCAGTGGCCGTGGGCCTCCACTCATGACATATAAAGAGTTTTTCACTCAGTCTGAATATTTTTAGATTGGACGACAATGCTTTGCACTGACCCTGCATATCATCCACTGTTTCCACAAGGATGGGTCAAATCTAGGGAACACAGAACTAGCTTCACATTTGGTGTGAATTAAGAAATTATTTTTAATTTACATTAAGACTGATGTGTTTCAAATATGTTGGACATTAACACATTTTTCTCATGAAATAAAAAAATTCATTACTGGATAGGAGTTATTAACTCCACAATATAGGGATGTTTTTTAAACTTTATAAAGTGTAAAGATCTTATCAAAGATTAGAATTTTTTGTCAATAAAATACAAATATTCACATGTAAGCAGCTGCTTAACTTCCCAAGAAATCAACTTCTTAAACGATAACAAAGCTATTTTTCAGACCACTAATTTTGCATGTAAATGACAAATATGGTAAGTGAATGTGCATGTAGATGATATCAATCTTTAATTATCTATCTTTGACTAAGATGTTATTATAACTGATGTGCTTTGCTTGGTGTCAGCTACACATCTACAAACATATCACGAGTCTACAAATGAACAATTAAAAGATATAATCACAATCTGTCCATCTACCCTTCTATAACTGCAGGATTAGACTGAGTAGAATGTTCCTGTATTATTTTTGTCCTGTACTCCCTAATGTACTCTTGCTAAATTACAGAGCCCCTTAGGTGACATGGTGAGAGAAAAAAAAAAAGGTCCATCTTTTGCGAGATGTCGCAAAGATGGACCTTTATTTTCTCTCCATGTCACGTAAGGGGCTCCGTACTAAATCAATAGTAGTTTTAAAAAAAGCTATTTTTGTAATTTGCTGCCACCAAGAGGTACATATGACCACCGCAGACATAAATGCTGAGCGTTGCTTACAGTGTGCATCTGGTTTAAATTACTCAGTTCCCATCCTGCCAGTCCAACATAGTCTCCTCATCCTTCTTTCACATGAACCAACACATGCTCTGAGCCCTCTTGGCGAATCCCTCCCTCTGTGTGCCCACATCCAGTCAACTTATGAACTCTTGCTACTGCGTCTATCAACATATTTCTAGCCCTCTCATATATTATTTACTGGTAGTAAACGTCACCTAATAAGAACCTCTTTATTGCAGTGTACCTTTAACGCTGGGATTTCCACAGTGTCATTGATGGCCATCGACCCCTGAAGGATGGTTCCAGTCATGACTGTTCCCTGACCACGAATAGAGAAGCAGTGATCCACAGCCATCAGTAGGTCGCCTCCAGGGTCCCTCTGAGGGACATACGTCTGGCTCTTCAAAAGCTGAGACAGAAAAATTAAAGAGCGATACACTTAACACCTAAACGACAACGGTTCTCAAAACTATAAGGAAAAACACTAAACCACCTAAAAGATGAGTCTCAGCATTTACTGTATCCACGTACAGAGTGAAATCTGTTATTAAATATTAAAGTTCCATTTTTACCATGGCCTAACAAAGCTGAGGACTCACTTTATCCATTTATAGTCAACTGACTATTATGCCTCACCTGACTACCATCATGTTTCCTGCTTTTACCTCTATTAACTCCTGCACTCCCTGTGGCTCCTCTGTGTCAGGAGCCTCTGGGCCCCCTGGTTTTGCTGCCACAGCGATCACAGGACAATCCCGAAATCTAGCCGACAGGAAAAAAAAAAAATTACATAATAGGAATGTTAGAATTAATTCATGCTTTGATTTTGAGGTAATGATTAACATTACTTCAATTTTTTTTTAAAGTGGGCGTGACAACCAGCCTGCTTGAATGTAGACAAGTAGGCAGAATGAGTAATGAGGGACAAAGTTTTAACATACAGACCTAGTGTTCTCCAGTGTTTTGTGAAGTCTCTTTGTCATTTTTTCAATAGCACTCTGTCTCTTGTTTGGTGGCAACAGGTCAATTTTGTTCAGGACGACCACCATGCGGGGGCAGGTTAGCTCTCCTATCAGCAGACACTCTGCAGTCTGAGTCTGTACCCCTTTCATCAAATCCACCACCAGCATCATCATGTCAATAATTTGGGCACCTAAAGAAGAAAAAGCAAAAAAACATTCAAGAATATGTCAGATATTACTGGAATGAAAATTCTGAAATGAAAAGCTGATGCAGGGGAACGCCTTAATTTACTGTTAAATTGATTCCAGCTTTCTAGATGAGCATCCAAAGAAATAAAAACTGAGTGGAAACTGAAGAAACAATGGCGCCAACAACAGCAGTACAAACAAGAATGGATACCTATTCCCCCCAGAAAAAAAACAATACGAGAGGAGAAATTAGGGGAGGGGTGCACACATGCAAAAACTAAGAAGCTAGAGGGTTGAAACTAGAGCTGCAGCTCACTTGGTTGTCTTTCCTTTCCCTCTTTTCTTCACCTGAGTTTGGCAGTCTCTATTTCCTGTGCTCCCCTCTTTTCTCTTATACTATTTGGCTCCCTCTCTTTCCTGTGCTCTTCCCACATGGGACAGCAGGGGAAGTTTAATACATACTCCAATCCCTATGTTTTCCTTCCTCTCTAATCTACAGCATGTGCCATCCCACCAACTATTTCATTCAGCAGAGGTCAACCAGTATTGGATTTTCAAAAGGTAGATATGATGATGACATACTGTAGTTTGTGGTAGGAAAAAACAGTTAGATGGTCAGTGGCTGATATCACCCTTCAAATCATCTCACGACAACAGACAAACAGCTTTATTACAAGCTGGATAAGAACATCTGAGCATCTGAGTCAAAGCAATACTCAAACAGACAGACAGAGACCTAAATAGAAGACTGAAGCAGATTTCACTTAAAAGCCAAACGTAACCAATGCTTAAACACAAAAAACAGATAAAAGATCAGTGTACACACAAACACAAACACACACACACATGCACTTACAAATGATGATATATTGTTTTTAAATTCCGGTAGCTTGTAAAATACTAAACAGGAAAACTGATGAAAACAATTATTCAGTCTGTCTCTGTCATTCAATCTTCTTCTCCTTTCGGCTTTTCCTTGCAGGGGTCGCCACAGCGAATCAATTGCCTCCATCTAACCCTGTCTTCTGCATCTTCTTGTCTCACACCAACTACCTTCATGTCCTCTTTCACTACATCAATAAACCTCCTCTTTAGTCTTCCTCTAGGCCTCCTGTCTGGCAGTTCAAAACTCAGCATCCTTCTACCAATATATTCACTATCTCTCCTCTGGACATGTCCAAACCATCTCAGTCTAGCTTCTCTGACTTTATCTCCAAAACCTCCAACATGTGCTGTCCCTCTGATGTACTCATTCCTGATCCTATCCATCCTGGTCACTCCCAAAGAGAACCTCAGCATCTTCATCTGCTACCTCCAGCTCTGTCTCCTGTCTTTTCCTCAGTGACACTGTCTCTAGGCCAAACAACATCGCTGGTCTCACCACAGTTTTGTACACCTTTCCTTTCATTTTAGCTGATACTCTTCTATCACACACCACACCTGACACTTTTCTCCACCCGTTCCATCCTGCCTGTACAAGCTTCTTCACCTCTTTTCCACACTCTCCATTGCTCTGGATTGTTGCCCCTAAGTACTTAAAATCCTCCACCTTCTTGATTTCTTCACCCTGTAACCTCACTCTTCCACTTGGGTCCCTCACATTCACACACGTACTCTGTCTTACTGCGGCTAACCTTCATTCCTCTCCTTTCCAGGACAAACCTCCACTCCTCTAGCTTCTCAACCACCTGTTCCCTGCTCTCACTACAGATCACAATGTCATCTGCAAACATCATAGTCCATGGAGATTCCTGTCTAACCTCGTCTGTCAGCCTGTCCATCATGATAGCGAAGAAGTGGCTCAGAGCTGATCCCTGATGCAGTCCCACCTCCACCTTGAACTCCTGAAGTCCTCTGTCACACCTACAACACACCTCACCACTGTCTTACAGTCACCACTCACTGCACCACTCAAACATACTTCACTGCCACTCCAGACTTCCTCATACAATACCACAGTTCCTCTCTTGGCATCCTGTCATAAGCCTTCTCCAGTTTGGGGAGCTGGAGGGTCCCCTCCTCAGAGATGAACGACAAATCAGCCTGCACACGGCCAACAAAAAAGTACTGTACAAATACTGTGTCAAAGTAATCAACAAGAGAAACCTATGTAACAGAGCGCCCACTGCCTGGGCCAGCAGGATGACGGGAAATGGACCTGACCCACAGTGGAGACTTCTATACAAACCTCCCCTCAAGAAAAAAACAGCCGACCTCCAGTGGAGAATTTTACACGGTGCCATCAGTTCCAATGCTTTTATCTCTGTTTCTAACCCTGCTGTGTCCAGCCAGTGTCCCTTCTGACCCCTTCGTGAGACAGTCTTTCATGCTTTTAGTGAGTGTGGGAGACTTGCAGTGCTCTTCACTCTTCTAACGAATGTTTTTAATCTGTTCAGTGAAAATTTTAGTGTGAGGAAATTCGTCTACGGTGCTGGGTACAATAAATCGAATCAGAGAAAGTGGCAGCTTTTAAATTTTATCTCTGGAGAAGCAAAACTCGCAATTTACGTGACCAGGAAGAGAAGAATTGAAAACAATACTGTTCAAGACGCAGCTACTGTTTTTTGCTGTAACATCAGATGTCGCTTAAAACTAGAATTTGGTTTCTATAAAATGACAAAAGACCTAAATAACTTTAGGAACATCTGGTGTCACAAAAATGTCCTATGCACCTTAATTGATGATCAACTCAATTTTGCAAACTTCCTGATATAATGCACTGATTTTAAATTGTATTTCCTCTTACTTATTGGTTTTTAGTGTTTCTGAAGCTCTTTAGTGTTTTCATGTAAAATTGTAAAATGTTTTGAATGTGATTAAAGTGCTTTTGAAAAAGTCAAAGTCTCCAGATCTACAAAAACAATTCAGCTCCCTCTGGCCTTCTCTATGCAGTATTTGCTTTGCATCCTCAAAGCAAATACTGCATCTGTAGTACTCTTTTTTGGCATGAAACAGTACTGCTACTCACAAATGCTCACTTCTGCTCTTAGTCTAGCTTCAACTACTCTTTCCTATAACTTCATTGTATGGCTCATCAGCTTTATTCCTCTGTAGTTGCCACAACTCTGCACATCTCCCTTGTTCTTAAAAAATGGGCACCAGCACACTTCTCCTCCATTCCTCAGGCATCTTCCCACTATCTAAGATCCTGCTGAACAACCCAGTCAGAAACTCTACTGCCACCTCTCCTAGACACTTCCATATCTCCACAGGTATATCATCAGGACCGAGTGCCTTTCCACTCTTCATCCTCTTCAATGCCTCCTCACTTCATCCTGACTAATCTTTGCTACTTCCTGGTCCACAACAACCACCTCTTCTGGTCTTTGTTCTCTCTCATTTTCTTCATTCATCAACTCTTCAAAGTACTCTTTCCATCTTCCCATCACACTGCTGGCACCTGTCAATACACTTCCATCCCTATCCTTAATCACCCTAACCTACTGCACGTCCTTCCCATCTCTGTCTGTCTGTCTTGCCAACCGATATAGATCAGTCTCTCCCTCCTTACTGTCCAACCTAGCATACAAGTCATCATAAGCCCCTTCTTTGGCCTTTGCTACCTCTACCTTCACCTTACACTGCATCTCCCTGTACTCTTGTCTACTCTCCTCTGTCCTCTCAGTGTCCCACTTCTTCATAGCTAACCTCTTTCTCTGTATACACTCCTGTACCTCATCATTTCACCACCAAGTCTCCTTGGTGGTGAAATACTTTCCTTCCAGATGACACACCAAGTACTCTCCTCCCTCCCCGTCTCCCTCCCTCACATTAGCTGTAGTTGTCCAGTCATCTGGCAGCAACTCCTGACTACCCAAAACTTGTCTTAACTCCTTCCTAAAAGTCATGCAACACTCTTCCTTTTTCAGCTTCCACCATTTCGTCCTCTGCTCCGCCTTTGCCCTCTTCATCTTCCTCAACACCAGAGTCATCCTACACGCCACCATCCTATGCTATTTGGCTACACTCTCTACTCCTAGTAAATCACTGTCATTCAAGATGTGGATTAAAACAACCCTTTATGTTCAAGTTACTCATCGTTATTTTAACTCCCAACCATTACGTCTAGATAATACAGCTCATGTCACACTCTGAGTGAAACCTTGGTTCACTTGTTTGACAAATAAGAACAAATGAGACAAGAAAGCAGCTACAGAAGTGTCGTCATTATCCACTCTGGAAAGCCTCCAATCATTAACGTCTGTTCAAGTCAAGTGTTTGGCGAACAAACGGTGCCCTCTACTGGACATGTTGAAGTTGTGCGTCATGAGATTGAGAACCTGATGGAGGGGAGTCATGCTGCGGCCTTGGCTCAAGCATGGAGACAAAAGGACACGTAGTCACATAATCTTATGCTCTATTATGTTTTATTCAAACACTGGTACTAAAATCACAACACTGTCTCTGATAATTGATACATATGATACCAAATAGAAATGATTTGTTAAGCATTGCCATGACACAGAAATTTTAAAATAATACAGTGTTGTCATTATTTATATTATGCTATATGTACGTTGTTACTGCATATAGCACAATAGCTAACCTATTATGTAATAGTAGTACACGTAGTAGCAGAAAATAAGTATAAGATATATTACAGGACTGATGTATGCCTGTATGCCTACACTCAAGAGAACTAAAAATGTAACACTTTTTTGTTCAGATTTAAGACTTCTATATTTCTATATTCTACTGATATCACATATGTAGGGCAGGTGCTGTGACAAAATGTACATTCAACATTTGGTCACACTTCTTTGTGATTAGCACCAGGTGCATAAAGAAACAGCCACAAGAACTTATCCAGCCATCCCGAACTGACAAGGCACCTTATTAAACTAACCCACGATACAATGGTACTCCATCTGGACCAGTGTGTCTACAGTTTCTGGAGGAGAATGTAGTATCAGTTCTGGACTGACCAGTTAATAGTCCAAACCTAAATTCCACTGAACATGTGGGTTGCTGGCAGTCAGCTAATTGTATGAGCAGCTTATACAAGTTGACATCAGCCCGAGGTTGTGCCAGTCCATGAGGAGGCAGATTACTGCTGATGGGGGGGGCACTCATTACTTAGTGGCCTTGCAACATGTTACAAAATCAAATTGCGTAAACCTGAAAAATCATGGTAGTTACGTTTTTGGTGTTATTTTTTAATTGTTACTGATTAAGACAACCAAAAGACGTTATAAAAAAAACAAATGCAATTTTCACAGAAACCATCCAAGTGAACCAACACGGCAACAGGTTTTTAACTGCCTTCCATTTGTATCAACTAGGAGCCGAGTATGGTTTGCTAAAGCCTGATTCTGTTTACAACCTAAAACTCACAAGAACTCACCCCCAATGATGGTCCGAATCAGAGAGGCGTGTCCCGGACAGTCCACCAGGGTGAACTGCAGGCTGTCAAACTGCTGCTGCTGTCCGTCGCCCCTCAGGTGGGCAGGAAGTTCCACCGTGAACGACGAGAAGCCGAGGTCCAGCGTGATTCCTCTCTCCCGTGACTGCGGGTTCTTATCGAAGGCAGCCGTGGATGCGGTGCTGCTCAGCGCCCTCGCAAGGGATGTCTTCCCGCTGTCGACGTGCCCGAGCACCCCGACGTTAAAGTTTAGGATTTTAGTGTGACGATCAGCAGACTCTGACATGTTGACCCCTTTGTAGCGTGATGTTAACAAGCATGCGTTTTCGTTAACCTGGGTTGGACTCTGAACTCCCGTGGTATTACAAGACGTTCGGTCCAATTTTAAGTATATCTATTACCGACACGTTACTCGCTATCTATTGTTGTCGCTTGTTGACATTCATTTACTATCATATAAGTGGCTGAAATGACACGAGCTTTTACTTAGTTGCGGCCTTTAAAAACAGATGGTTTTGAATAAGGCTAGCGATACTGTACTAAAGAACGGTTCATCCAAATGCCTTCTCTGCTGTCAGTGCTAAAGCGGAACTGGTTTTCAGCTACCAGAAATGGACAGAGAAAATACTGGTTGTTGAAGCGTAATTATAAGACGACAAACTTACTCTTATTTTAGCACTAATTTACTCATTTATCGACAGCTTGACAACTTTCTGGTAGTTTCCACTACGACAAAACAACTGCTGCACAAACGGAAGTGAAGCCCGTCATGGGCGGGTTTTTCCTTGAAGGACATAAACTCTGGCCAATCAGTGTGTGACGTTACAGTCCCCGCCCCCACTATGTCCACCATGTACAGAGGCACCATCGAGAGCGTCCCATTCAGCAGCATCACAGTGTTGAACGGTTCTTCCACCTCCTCGGGTCTCAGGAGCCTCCACCCAGAAACCACCACGGATCCTTGAACCGGGCCCGGAACGGTGTCCACTTGAACAGCGGACCCGGAGCGGGCAAGAACCGCGGACCCAAACCAGATCGGGCGCGGATCCGTTCATAAAGCGGTTGACCCGGCGCGGACCCGTTCATGACGCGGCTGAACCGGCGCGGACCCGGTCCGGGACCGTTCATGAAACGGCGGAGCCGTTCCGGATCCGTTCATGACGCGGCGGACCCGTTCTGGAATCGTTCATGACGCGGCAGACCCGGTGCGGACCCGGTCCGGGACCGTTCATGAAACGGCTGATCCGCCATGGACCCAGTCCGGGACCGTTCATGACGCGGCTGATCCGCCGCGGACCCGGTACGGGACCGTTCATGACGTGGCTCATCTGGCCCAGATCCTTTATTCAAAATGGCTCATTTGGCCATAACTAGCAACAGAAATATCCAACATCAACGTTGTTCTTCAAAAGCTTGAATACTTTCCTTAACCAGTCTGCCCTTGTTAATACTGTAAATGGATAATGAAACGCAACCATGAATTGTATCCAAAGCATTTTACTGCCACGTCTCCCTGGGAAATCCAATTACAAAAGAATATGATTGATAATCACGATAGGAAGACATGAAAACCAAACGTGACATTGCTTTAACTTGGAGCTGGTGGGTCCTCATCTGAAGTACCAGGACGTCTCTGGAGTTCCCCGTCAGCTGAGAGGTTCAACCAGCAAATCGCACGTCTGATTTTGTCTTCAGTCCCAACACAGCCGTGTCTCTTTTACAGCATCTGAAATCACACAAATGTCACAAAATTCCATGAACTAAGCCACCAGTTGTAATGTTTTAAAAAAGATGTGTCTAACCATTGGCATACCAGGTGACATTTTGTTGCCTGACATTAGTCCCCATTTGCATTGTTGACAAAACTCAGCAAATCTCATGTTTCAAGAGTGAATCTAAATCTATAGCCAGATACTTGTTGGTTTAACTCAGTGGAAATGCTGAAAACATGTTCCAATTTTCTCTTGTTGCGGGTGATGAATGACCAAATGACGAAACAGCCGCCGCAGCACGGGCTAAACATCGTATCGCTGCTCACCGATCAACACTTAGTCATATCCGAGTGCCCGTAAAACAGAGACAATAATACAGATTACCAAAATGTCAAATGCAGTCACCGTACATCCAAAGGCGTTCAAAGCGTTCAGGTGAGTGGCATTACTTATTGATTTCTAAAGACACACCCATAGTGCCACTCCTCCCACCACAAGCCAATACCAACACCAGTCAATCAGGCACCTGCACATTGGTCTAAACTCATTGATGACTTCTACAACTCTTTACTTGTTCTGACATGACAGCCCGGCGTCGGGTGCTATGTGGGTATCTTTACCACCCCTTCCGCCGCACACACAAACTCTGATCAATATATTTTTTATTGCCTTTTTAATCCTTGAAGGGAAATTAGTAGCACACTCCAGATTACACTCTTATTTTTTTTTTTAGTCATCCATATACATAGTGTGTACAGGCCCTGTAACACACACAAGGTGCCTGTAGGCATGCAGTGGGAGGTAGAGTGGCGGACAGCTCCTACGTGGTGCGCCCTAATGAGCAACTTCTAAATGGTACGGTGCCTTGCTCAAGGGCTGACACGTCCCACTGTTAGCTCACACTCCGAGGTGGCGGGAGCGGGAATCAAACCCCCAATCTTGTACTTGGTTGGAAACCTGCTGGGCCACCAGCAGGTGGTGGTCAGTGTTGCCAAGCTCTGCTCCTCTGTACACATGGCAGTTGGAGACAAACAACTTCCAGCGTCGGGAGATGAAGATGTGGTCCACTGCTTTCCTGGTTCTGCCACCTGGGCTGCACCATGTCCAGTGATGAATCAGTTTCTGGGGGAAACCAGGTGTCAGCGATGCAGAGGTTGTTGTGGTGGCTGAGAAGGCGATGACCATTGTTGTTTGTAAGCCTATCAGCAAAGGTTCTGCCGACAGGTGAGCCTATGGACCGATCACTGCTGGAACGCGTGACATTGGCTTCAGTGAGAATAATGGTGATGCATCGTCCCTGTACCCAAGAAAGGATGCCCTACTGAGCTCAATGACCACCGACTGAGCTCAACAACTACTCTTACCTCCCACTTAATGAAAACGCTAGAGCGACTGGTCCTGGAGCTTATGCGTCCACAGGTGCAGGGTGTAATGGATCTCTCCAGTTCGCCTATCAGGCCAAGGTTGGGGTTGACGATGCAGTCTTGTACCTCCCCCACTGTGTGCTCTCCTACCTGGACGTCGGGGGGCTGTGCCATCAGGGTGCTCTTCTTTGACTTTTCGAGCGCCTTCCAACACCATCCAGCCCCGGCTTCTGCAGGATAAACTGACCTCCATGGCTGTGGACCCCTACCTTGTGAGCTGGATCACGGACTACCTAAGGGACAGACCCCAGTACGTCTGTATGGGGGACTATTTGTATTCTATGGTGACCAGCAGCACGGGGGTGCCACAAGGGACCGTGCTCTCCCCCATTCTCTTCACCCTCCACACATCGGACTTCAAGCACAACTCGGATACATGCCACATACGGAAGTACTCTGATGACACTGCAATTGTGGCATGTATCCAGGAGGGTGATGAGGGGGAGTACGGGACATTGGTGGCTGACTTTGTGGAATGGTGCCAACAGAACCAGCTCCAGCTCAACGTCTCCAAGACGAATGAGATGATGCTGGAGATTTCCGGCAGGCACCCCCCTCTCCATAGCCAGTGATCATCGAGGGCAGTGAGATGGAGGTGGTAGGTAACTATAAGTACCTGGGACTGCAACTAGACAGCAGACTGGACTGGTCACTCAACTCGAACTGTGTGTACAAGAAGGGGCAGAGCAGGATGTACTTCCTGAGGAGGCTGGCCTCCTTCAACATCTGTCCTGAGCTCCTTCTCATGTTCTTTCAGTCCGTAGTTTCCAGTGTGCTGTCATATGCCATTGTGTGTTTGGGTGGTGGGGCCAGGAAAAGAGATATGGACCGTCTTAACAGACTCATCCGCAGAGCAGGCTCAGTGGTTGGGCTGAGCCTGGACTCTGTGGAAATGCTTCTGGAGAGCAGGACCATGTCTAAAGTTAAGGCTATCATGAACAACACCAGCCACCCCTTGCACACCACCTTCTCCCAGCAGAGAAGCACCTTCAGCAGCAGACTGCTGTCACACAGTGCCTCCACAGAGAGGCTGAGGTCCTCCTTCGTGCCCCGTGCCATCAGGGGCACGATGACTCTCACAATGACTCTCTCAGAAGGAGCGGGGTGGAGGTGGCAAGGTCAGCACGTGGTTGAATGGATTTTATTTAATTTTATACTATTTAATTTTATACTGTTTATATTTTTATTTTATATTGTATTGTATATATTAGTTATAGTTTAGTATATGTCCTGTTAATGCTACATGTGTCTGTTAGTGTAGCGTATGTCTTGTGATATGTCCTGTGACGTCAGTGTTTCTTTTTTTTTCTTCTGGTTTTTACCCAGTATTTATTCATTATGTAATGCCTGAGCAGTGGATATGTGCAATTTCCTCCGGGTTAATAAAGTATCTATCTATCTATCTATCTATCTATCTATCTATCTATCTATCTATCTATCTATCTATCTATCTATCTATCTATCTATCTATCTATCTGTCTGTCTGTCTATCTATCTATCTATCTATCTATCTATCTATCTATCTATCTATCTATCTATCTATCTATCTATCTATCTATCTATCTATCTATCTATCTATCTATCTATCTATCCATCCATCTATCCATCCATCCATCCATCCATCCATCCATCCATCTATCCATCTATGTATCGATCTATCGATCTATCTATGCGTTGTGGTGGGGCTTGTCCAACAGCCTGATGGAGTTAGTCAAAGAAGGCATCCTTAGCATCCTTATCAGCACATCGGTGAGAGCATAGGCAACAATGACTGTCATCTTGCCGTGTTGGTGAAGAAAGCGGGCCAATAACAGTCTGTCGCCCAGAGGAGTCTAGCTGATGAGGCACTTTCAGAGGACCTTTGGGAAAGCAAGTGCCACGCCATAGAGGCCTTTCCGTCTCTCGGGGCTGCTTCAGATGTAGTAGTGGTCGCCTGCTGTTGTTTCGCTATTGCCTTGCCATCGTACTTCACAGAGCCCTGCCAGGGTAATATTATAGCAGTGGAGCTCTCGAGACAGCAGAGTGGCAGCTCCACGTCAAAGAAGTGTCTAGATGTTCCATGTGGCAACACTGGTCCTACAACGAAGGTTGATCTGTATTCATTGGTCGGGGGCAGGCTGGGGTCCATTATCATGTTGGTCGATTCAACTTCTTTTTCTGGTCAGTTTCGTGATAGAGGGGTTTCTCCTGGGTGGGTTGTTAGCCCTCCGCAGGGTAGTCGGCTGGTGGGCCTGCCACCTCACAGTGTGCCGACACGCTGGGGTCTTTGTCTGGAACTTACCCTGGAGACTGGCCCGCCATGGATGACCCTACCAGGAGCAAGCTCCTGATGGTATTGCTCTCCAGAATCACTGGAACGCACAAGCCCCCTCACCACGCCAAGGCCAGACCCAAGAGAGGAAACTTAGCCACTACCGCCCATAAAATAACCTCAATAACCAGTAAACTGGACTGAAACAACACACAGATGTCGCTGCGCCAATGAGTGTTTACAGCAAATGCCATTTGCACTCTTGTCTGCTGTTTTGCAATACAATACTCAGGTCCCAAAACAATAGCCTCCTTTGTGCACTATGTAGATTAGGGCTGGTGTTGTCATTTTGTTTCTTCTCTCATGTTTGATTGTATGTAAATTTTTTGTTCTTAGCTTTATGTTTATAGGGTTTGAAAAAAAATGCAATTTCAGTTCTTGGTATGTGTCCGCCCAGAACTGAAATTGCATTTCTGTGTAAAAGGCAGCACGGTGGCGCAGAGGGTTTGCGACCCGCTCAGTGCGGACTTTGCATGTTCTCCTCATGTCTGTGTGTGGTCTCTCTGGGTTCTCCAGCTTCCTCCCACCTCCAAAAACATGCACTTCAGGTTAATTAGCTGTTTTCAAATTGTGACTGTGCGCATGAGTGGTTGTCTGTCTGTCTATGTGTGTACTATTGTCTTGCCCGGAGTGTACCTTGCCTCACACCCCCAGTCAGCTGGGATAGGCTCCAGCACCCTGCGACAGCGGAAGAAACGGTTAGAGAAAATGGATGGATGGATGGATGGATGGATGGATGGATGGATGGTATGTATACACATTTAGCAGAACTGACATTAAAGCTGGCTTTTAACTTTGATCTTAAGCTTTGAAAAGTTTTTTATCCTTTGTCCAAATATACGGAACTACTTGGTGTCACTGCAGAATAATCGTAGACAGAGTGGCTTTCTTAACAACAAACTGGACAAAAATCTTACAAAATATTAGTTAAATTACTGTAAAATTAGCAAAAATGAAGATAGAGGAGGTAAAAAGCACCACAAAAACTCAACGGATCGCCACACATAGCCATGTTAAAGGACTTGGGCTAGACGAGGCCGGCAATGCTAAACAGTTGTCCTGTGGTCTTGTGGGCCAGGAAGCTGCAAGAGAGGTAATGATCATGTTCCTTTGCATCCATGGTATTTTTCCATTTTGTAGGAGAACTAATATTAGACGTCGGGCTTTGTGCGAGAAAGATTTCAGAGAAAGGCAAGGTGCACCAAAAAAAGCGAGCTTAACTCGATTAGCAGCACGGACCCAGTAGCTATTTCTCCTACAAAATAATTTGATTATCTTAAAAATAATCGCAAAATATAGTCGAGTATTGTGACGTGTAGCTCGCAGGCACTACTATTAATTAAGATTAATTGCACGTGAAGTAGAGAGCAAGCATAACCACGACATGGCAGTTTCTAAAAGCTAATCATGACTTCAACAATGGATAATATATTTACATATTTGTTACAGTTGTCCAGAATATCTGATAAGATATTACATGAATAAAAAATTCTCTCCCTAGGCTTGTGGCATCATTGTTGAAATGATCTGTTCTAAAAAGATGGCTGGACGAGCAGTGTTACTGGCAGGACCACCTGGTACTGGAAAGGTAAACGTTCATTCACTAGGAAGACAGCAGCGAAAGTTGAATGAATGTGACCTGTAATGTGGCTGCAGAAAAGGCGATGTGATGTGATTATGTGTGTCTCCTTCCTTCAGACTGCCCTTGCACTGGCTACAGCACAGGAGTTAGGAAATAAGGTCCCTTTCTGCCAAATGGTTGGCAGTGAGGTCTACTCATCTGAAATTAAAAAAACAGAAGTCCTGATGGAGAATTTTAGGAGGGCCATAGGTGAGTGTTGGTTAGTCTCTTGGACATACCTCCAAACTCCAACATTTTTCTTCTCAAGGTCTTTGTACTTGCAAAAATTAAATTGCCACTTGTGTTCTCTACAAGAGAAATCAAGTGTTAAAATTAAGACAGCATTTGAAAAATCAACCAAATATTGTGTTGTAATACTTGTGTTACTTTTGGATAAGGCAGCATAATAGATGGACAAAGATTTTTCCACACCTCGGTCCATAAGAGGAAAGCAATGCTTTTGCAGTAGTTTCTTTGTTGGTGTAAAAGACCGATCTTTATTTGATGCACATTCTCGGTAACAATTTATCTTGCAGGGAGGAGCGAGGTGTCCTGCTAACATCATTCTAATGACCTGAGAGGCAGCACTTGTCAGTGGAATTATGAAAGTGGTGTTGAGAAAGATAAAAGGCTGGGGATGATATGTTTTTATTTTTTATTTCATTGTATACATTTAAAATTTTTCCTGCTGATGGTTCCTTATCCTGGTAAGGACACTGAGCATGGGTAGTAGGAAAAGTTGTCCACAGTACATTTGCTGTGAAGAAAAACAAACCTACGCCCACAAACAAATTGACACAAGCTCACACAAGTTCTGTCTCTGTAATAAAATAGATGTTTCAGTGAACAGGGGCATGTGGCGGCTTGAATAAGATCCATAAAGGGAAGGGGATCTACTTTTGAAATGGTCGTCATAGTGGATCAGAGTTCTGTGACCAACAGCCCCTGATTCAAGCATTGCTTTCTGACCCCCACCATAGTGGATAAATCACCTGTTTTGCTCATTTTCAGTACTGCAGGCTGCATGAAATAGGAAAAAGAGCCTGATCAAGTTACTGTTGATAGGGAAAATTTTATGGGCATGCACTCTCACAAGTTCTGTCTCTGTAATAAAATCCGTGGTTCAGTGGACAGGGGAATGTGGCGGCTTACTTCATAGAGTAGTATAAAGGCCCGATTGAGTCATCACTCTACTGTACACGTGTGTCTGTAATGTTGCCCTCATGTACAGGACTGCGTATCAAAGAAACAAAGGAGGTTTATGAAGGTGAGGTGACTGAGCTGACCCCCTGTGAGACTGAGAATCCAGTGGGTGGCTATGGAAAGACCATCACCCACGTCATCATCGGGTTGAAAACGGGCAAAGGCACGAAGCAACTCAAGGTCATACAGTGAGCTATTATATAGCTGTGTGTGTGTGCGTGCGTGCATGCGTGTGTGTGTGTGTGTGTGTGTGGGTGGGTGTGTTTTAAAATGTTAAAATGTTTCAATGTTAATGTTTTTTCTGAATACTCTGTGTTACTTTGAAGTTAATTTCTCCTTGTTGATTTGTTGATTTTAAACATAATGTGTCATATCAATAAAGTTTGTTAGGTAAGAATCAGTGTTTGACTTGGAAATCCCCTGTTCTGTCCTTAGTTGGACCCCAGTATTTATGAGAGTCTTCAGAAAGAGCGTGTGGAAGTGGGAGACGTCATCTACATTGGAGCCAACAGTGGGGCTGTAAAGGTAAACCGTACATTACTTCCTTATGGTAATGATCTAAAACAGTAAAGGAAAGAGAGGTACTATTATTTGTGTTATTTGTTCCTTAACTATTGCTGTTAATTGCACTCACAATTTATGATCAGCAAGTCAGTGAGAGAAAGATGTTAAATACATACTAAACTAAAATTGATTAGGTACAGCTAGTTACTAATGTACGAGCGTTCATTCATCTCCTCCTGTTCTGCATGAAAGCTCTGCTGCATTTCTACTGTACTGAACCCCTTGGTAAGGGTTGTTCGGTCTCTATACGACCAATATCAGAGTTTGGTCCGCATTGCTGGCAGTAAGTCGGATTTGTTTCCAGTGAGGGTTGGACTCCGCCAAGGCTGCCCTTTGTCACCGATTCTGTTAATTTTTATGGACAGAATTTCTAGGCGCAGCCAAGGCGTTGAGGGTGTCCGGTTTGGTAGCCCCAGTATTGTGTCTCTGCTTTTTGCAGATTACGTGGTGCTGTTGGCTTCATCAAGCCGTGATCTTCAACTCTCACTGGAGCGGTTCGCAGCCGAGTGTGAAGCAGTTGGGATGAGAATCAGCACTTCCAAATCTGAGACCATGGTCCTCAGTCGGAAAAGGGTGGAGTGCCCTCTCCAGGTTGGGGATGAGAACCTGCCCCAAGTGGAGGAGTTCAAGTATCTCGGGGTCTCGTTCACGAGTGAGGGTATGATGGAACGGGAGATCGACAGGCGGATCGGTGCAGCGTCTGCAGTGATGTGGACTCTGTATCGGTCCGTCGTGGTGAAGAAGGAGCTGAGCCGAAAGGCAAAGCTCTCGATTTACCGGTCGATCTACGTTCCTGCCCTCACCTATGGTCACGAGCTGTGGGTCGTGACCGAAAGAACGAGATCCCGGATACAAGCGGCCGAAATGAGTTTCCTCCGCAGGGTGTCCGGGCTCTCCCTTAGAGATAGGGTGAGAAGTTCGGTCATCCGGGAGGGACTCAGAGTCGAGCCGCTGCTCCTCCGCATTGAGAGGAGCCAGATGAGGTGGCTCGGGCATCTGGTCAGGATGCCTCCTGGTCGCCTCCCTGGTGAGGTGTTCCAGGAGGAACACCTCACCAGGGGAGGGGGGGAGGCCCCTCACCCGGGGCCTCCCCCTCCCTGGGGAGGCCCCGGGGACGACCCAGGACACACTGGAGAGACTGTCTCTCATGTCTCCCGGCTGGCCTGGGAACGCCTTGGGATTCTCCCGGAGGAGCTGGACGAAGTGGCTAGGGAGAGGGAAGTCTGGGCTTCCCTGCTCAAGCTGCTGCCCCCACGACCCGACCCCGGATAAGCGGAAGAGAATGGATGGATGGCACTGCCACTTTACCACTGAGCCACCACCGGGGTGGTAGAGCGGGTCGTCCTATGATTCAAGATCGGCGGTTCGATTCCCGCTCCCGCCCAAAAAAATACCCGGAGGTGAGCTGACAGTGGGAGGTGTCAGCTCACCTCCGGAGCACTGCCGAGGCACCCTTGAGCAAGGTGCCGTCCCCCTTACAAATTGCTCATTTGAGGCGCACCAAGAAGGAGCTGCCTGCGACTCTACCTCCCTTGCATGCCTACAGGCCCCCCTGTGTGTGGCTGTGTGTATTACAGGGGCCTGTACACACTAATATGCATGCATGTGATTTGATTTGATTGACTCACAAAAACTAGAGTGTGCGTTCTTATAACAGTGTATTAAATTAAATTAAAATTAAATTAATTGAGGCTCCTCTGTTGCCACTCTTCAAAGAAAATGCAAAGACGACAACAACTTACAATTGCCCGCCGTAAATACCCTTTCTCACCTTTGTATGTAGGTCAAGGGTCAATGAGCTTACTAAACAAATTTTATGTTGCAATAATTAGTGCTAAAGGTATTCAAATCATTATAACAAGGGTGCCCAAATTTATGCACCTGCCTACTTTTGTTTAAATAATTACTGCACACTTTCTGTAAATCCTATAAACTTTATTTGACTTCTCAAATATTACTGTTTGTCTGCTATATGAGATATTTAACTGAAATTGTTGATCCAAACAACCAGTGATTTATAAAGGAAAATCTGGAAAATTATCAGGGGTGTCAAAACCTCTGCATGCCGTCCTCTCTGTAACAGCCTGGCACTGGAGTCAGTCATACACCTGCTCTCCACACTGTCGTTGGTTCACTGTTGTCCAAAAACAATGTGAAGCTTAAGTTCTGTGGGTAGATGTTGGAATTGTCACAATTAACACATTGTGGTGTTACTATGTCTTTGTAGAGACAAGGTCGCTGTGACACTTTTGCCACAGAGTTTGACCTTGAGGCAGAGGAGTATGTGCCACTGCCCAAAGGTGATGTCCACAAAAAGAAGGAAATAGTCCAAGATGTTACACTGCATGATCTGGACGTTGCTAATGCCAGACCCCAGGTACTGTATGTAACTGCACATATCATATGAACTAGTATCACCAAAAAAATCCCAGTTTCAGTGTATTCAAATTTATCATCACAGGGAGGCCAAGACATTCTCTCCATGATGGGACAGCTTATGAAGCCTAAAAAGACAGAAATCACAGGTAGATAACCGAACCTCCCAGCTCACATATGAAGCTGCCTTCATAACATATAGAAATTCTTTTTTTTCCATTTGCTCTTTCATTTTAGATAAGCTGCGGGCTGAGATCAACAAGGTGGTTAATCGCTATATTGACCAAGGTGTAGCGGAGCTCGTACCTGGTGTGCTGTTTGTGGATGAGGTGCATATGTTGGACATTGAATGCTTCACTTACCTTCATCGAGCGCTTGAGAGCACTATTACCCCCATCGTTGTGTTCGCCTCAAACAGGGGAAACTGTTTGATCAGGTGGAGGATTCAAAATTTCATGAAATACACTACTAAACAGAAAACGTTTTTTCTTCTGTGAAAGATTTGTATCATTAATAGTCATCTGTTGCTTTTCAGGGGGACAGAGGATATCTACTCTCCACATGGGATTCCTCGGGACTTGCTTGACAGAGTCATGATAATCCGTACCATGATGTACACACCACAGGAAATGAAGCAAGTGGGTCTGTCAGGCATGTGCATGTGATGTATGAGACCTACGTATGTGTGCATTGCTAATCACACTGTTTGTAGATCATCAAGATCCGTGCTCAGACTGAGGGGATCAATATCAGTGAGGAGGCTCTCACCCACCTGGCAGAAATTGGCACCAAGACCACCCTCAGGTATGAATTAGGAGATGGAACGTTTATAAGCCTCATCATCATAGCAACAGCTGATGATGAGGCCACTGACTTTGAAACACAGATGCATGTAAATGATCAACAAAGAAAACTACTCACTACTCTAAATACTTGCCAACTACTGGTCAAATATTAAGTTGGTTTTATTTCCTGTTTCCTTTCAGATACGCTGTACAGCTGCTGACCCCAGCCAGTCTGCTGGGTCGTGTTCAAGGAATAGAGACAGGAGGGAGGGAGCAAGTAGAGGAAATCAATGAGCTGTTCTACGATGCCAAGTCTTCAGCCAAAATTCTCCAAGATCAACATCACAAATTCATGAAATAAAACTGGATTTTCATCTTTGTACTTTATCTTTCACAATTTGTTCTAAAAGTGTTTTTGTTTTGTTATATTTGTTGATGTTTTTGTTTTTTCATAAAAAGAACAGTTTACAGTTTGCAGGACTGGTAATTTTAGCCAGTTCTTACATGGTTAACCTTGATTTTCCTTTGTGATTTCATTAATTTTCCTGACATTTGCATCTCTGCGCCATGGCTTAATATAGTGCCCCTGCCTTATTGATCATTGTAGTTTTGTTCCAATAAATGTATTGAAATTCTTCAGTTGGTTTATCTCATTTTACTCAAGCGCCAAAATGCTTTTCTTGTTATTAAACAAGAAACCCAGACATTAAAATCATTTTAATTTATCTCAAAGAAATCACAATTCTTTCAATATTTTGTCTTTTAACAAACAATCAAAATCCAGAAAAAAACAGCAAGGAATGGGATGAAAAACATATCAGTATTTTCATGCCAATTATTTTATATGTATCTTTGTTTCAAAGTCAGTGGACCAAAAAATAATAACTGGTAGTGGAAAATTCTTAAAAGTTAAAGAATGTTAGTGCAAATGTTTTAATGTTAAGAAAGTTGAGCCAAAGCACAGCACTTAAACAATACCGAAAAGCATCCAAAAAAGGCTTTTAAGTGTTTCTACATGGATTGAAGTGAATCTAGAGATGAAAAAGTGTCAAGGGCAGGGATTGTTGTGAGGACATGGAGGAAGTGGAGGGCAGCCGATGCAGAACAACAAGCAGAAACTTAACTGAAGCACAAGGCCATTCTTGGAATAGTGGCAAATGCAGAGTTGGCCCTTGGGAGCCTAGCAGTGAAGCGCTATGATTCTGCCAGTGAGAAGGAGAGGGAGAAGTTGGTGCAGGAGAAAGTGCAAGCTTCACTCGAAGAAGAGCGAACCAGTAATGTGTAAGTGTCATGTGGAAGCAGGGCGCTTATAGATGAGGTGGGAGCAGGTGATGTAGCATTGTTTCACCTAGAAATATATCTGCAATGAAACTCACAGAGGATCAAGTTCTGGATTCAGGGGGTCAATGGTGTCCTTTCAAGCCAATCTAACCTGTGCACATGGGCCAAAATTGAAACACTAGCATGCCCCCTTTGTTCCAAAACAGCGAAACTGAAACACATCCTGATCAGCTGCCCCAAGGCACTGTGTGAGGGCCGGTATCAATGGAGGCATGATCAGGTCCTCGAATCCATTGTCGAAGCAATCAGCAAGGGGCAACAGATACACCCAAGCCACAGCTAAGGCCATTCACTTTGTCAAGGATAAGGATAAGGATAAGGCCTGAAAAAACAATAAGAAACTGCTCTGCTGGTTTGCTTGCCACAGCCAAGGATTGGGTGATGACAGTTGACCTTGAAAGGCAGCTGAAAATTCCAGCTCACATCACCCAGACCAGATTAAACTAAACACTCAACAATTTGTCTTGTTGGAACTGACAGGTCCCTTGGAGGAGAGAACAAAAGAGGTACACTGAAGAAAGAAGGAGAAGTATCAGGAGTTGGTGTACGATTGTTGGATTGTTGGAGGAACAGATGCAAGACCAGGTTTACGCCAGTAGAAGTGGGCAGCTGGGGATTTGCCAGCTATTCCCTGAGTAAAGCATATGGCACAGCAGAGCAGTGGCCATGAGGGACTCTCAACTCTATTTCCAGAGAACAAAGTAAGTTAATTCCACTTAGCATTTTGATAATATGAGGCAGGTCTGTGGTCGAATGTCCATTTGAACAGGTTCAAACGGGTTTAAACAGGTTTAAATGTGTTTGTCTGAGCATATAGGTTCTGGTGGTTCACACTCACCATGTTTTTGAACGTACTTGTTGTCCATTTCACAAAGCAGGGGTAACAAACCCTGAATCAAACCTGCGACTCCGGGTTGACTTACCCTGAGCTTGGAAACACATCATTTGTGTTTGGTTTTGTTTTTTTCTATAGTCTACTTATTTATAGTTAACTTGAAATAGTAGACTATGAAAACAATATCATATACTTTGTTATTGATCGAGTGTCTATTATGAACAAATATCATGGTGTTATTGACAAACTATTATACATATGTTGTTTTTATTGATAGTTATTTATAAACAAATATCATATAATGTTTTATTGATAAAGTGATAAATTATTTTTAGAAAATATAGTGTTTTATTGACAGTCTATTTTTTGTACAAACAATTAACATATGGTGTTTTATCGACACACAATTACGGTGTTTTTGTAACTACCCTTTATTATAAACAATATCAAGCGTTCTATAGGTCAACTGTTTACTACAAATATCACAGTGTTATTGATAAACTATTATACAGTACATATGTTGTGTTTTATTGACAGTTCATTATAAACTAATACCATATAGTGTTTTATTGCTAAACTGTATGGTGCTTCTCTGATAAGTTATTTATTGTGAGAAAATATCATAGTTTATTGATAAAATAGTATAAATAAATACATTGGGTTTTACTGAGTCTATTACTGTATCGACAGAACTGAAGAAGCCTCTTAGATGAGAGGTGAAACGTCTTCAAGAAACTTTCTTAAAGTCCAGTGGAATGATTTAGACAGCTTTGGATAACCATCACCTGGATAAAGGAGAACCTACACAGACAACATACCCAGGGTTTTCACTAAACCTGCTTCTTCACAACCTCTGATGGAACAGCGTCCTGCTGTGGCCATGGCTCAAGCATTTAAATCTTCATGAAGACAGAAGGACACACAGTCACACAATCTTATGTTCTATTACATTTTATTCAAACACTGGTACTGAAATCTGTACACAAGTCTGCTAATTACTGATGCATATGATACTAAATATCAATGATTTATTAATCACTGATATTTGGTGTCACAGCCATTTTAAAATAAAAATAATATTGTCAATCAATTATATTATGCTAAATGTACGGTGTTACTGTCATTATTAATACAATTATGATAGCAGTAGTATAGTTATAGCAGCATTAGTAATCGTAGTAATTGTTGTATAGTAAAAATAAAAGACATGACGGGATTGATGTATGCCTGCATAATAAACTAAAAAAAAAACGTGCCACTGCTTTTTTGGTCAAATTCAAGATTTCTATATTTCAATATTCTACAAATACCACAAATGTAGGGAAGGTGCTGTGACAAAATAGCATATACAGTACATTCAACATCTTGTAGTTTCCAGTTCCGCTACGACAAAACAACTGCTGCACAAACGGAAGTAAAGACTGTCATGGGCGGGTTCGTTCTTGAAAGACATCATTTCTGGCCAATGTGTGTGTTACATTACTCTATTTTTTTCCCCCGTTTGTCCACATATGGGGCACTTTTTTTGTATCACTTCCGCTCATGTTCCCTGGTAACCCACATGGAAACCGACTTTCCTGTGTTTTGAGTTTCGGCGCCGATTGAGGCGGTGAAGAATAATCGGAGAGACAGACGGATTTTCTTCAGAACAAACCTTGGATAAAAAATTATCATACAATATTAGTCAAATTACTGTGGATCAGCCAAAATGAAGATAGAGGAGGTAAAAAGCACCACAAAAACTCAACGGATCGCCACACATAGCCATGTGAAAGGACTTGGGCTAGACGAGGCCGGGAATGCTAAACAGTTATCCTGTGGTCTCGTAGGCCAGGAGGCTGCAAGAGAGGTAATAATCATGTTTATCTGCATCTATGGTATTCTTCCATTTTGTAGAAGAACTAATAGTAGACCTCAGGGATTATGCCCGAAAGATTTCACCAGCGGCAAGGTGTTGCAAAAAGCTAGCTTATCTCAGTTAGCAGCACGGACCCGGTAGCGTGATGTCGCCGTTTTATACCCGGGTCAGAGGTCTAACCCGAAGATAATGTGAGCGAAAAAATAGAAGTAATAGACTGGAATGGAAGCCACATCAGTTTATATTATTTTAACTACGGTTAATGTTTGATTAATTTTTAAAATTATTTCTCATTTACTTTTTAACATCAAGATTCTGTATGTTTTTTGTGTTGTAAATGTATTGACAGATGTAGAAACTGACGGTGAATTTCATTTTTTAAAATCTGATTGTCATAAAAAATAAATGCAAAATATAGCCGAGCATTCTGACGAGTAGCTTGAAGGCACTACTGTTAATTGACATTAATTGCCCATGAAGTGAAGGGCAAGCATAACAACGACATGGCAGTTTCTGGCGGCTGATCATGACTTCAACAATGGATAATATATTTACATATTTGTTATAGTTGTCCAGAATATCTGATAATATATTACTTGAATAAAAACATCTCTCCCTAGGCTTGTGGCATCATTGTTGAAATGATCCGTTCTAAAAAGATGGCTGGACGAGCAGTGTTACTGGCAGGACCACCTGGTACTGGAAAGGTAAACGTTCATTCATTAGGAAGACAGCAGCAAAAGTTGAATGAATGTGACCTGTAATGTGGCTGCAGAAAAGGCCATGTAATGTGATTTTCTGCTTCTCCTTCCTTCAGACTGCCCTTGCACTGGCTACAGCACAGGAGTTGGGAAATAAGGTCCCTTTCTGCCCTATGGTTGGCAGTGAGGTCTACTCATCTGAAATTAAAAAAACAGAAGTCCTGATGGAGAATTTTAGGAGGGCCATAGGTGAGTGTTGGTTGGTCTCTTGGACATAACTCCAAGATCTTTCAGGTCAAGGTCTTTGTACTTGCGAAAATTAAATTGCCACTTGTGTTCTCTACAAGAGAAATCAAGTGTTAAAATTAAGACAACATTTGAAAAATCAACCAAATATTGTGTTGTAATACTTGTGTTACTTTTGGATAAGGCAGCATAATAGATGGACAAAGATTTTGTGACTTTGCAGTAATTTCTTTGTTGGTGTAAAAGATCAATCTTTATTTGATGCATGTACTCGGTAACAAGTTATATTGCAGGCAGAGTGAGATGTCCTGCTAATATCATTCTCATGAGTCGAAAGGCAGAACTTGGCAGTGGAATTATGGAACTCATGCTTATAAAGATGGAAAGCTGAGAATGAGCCTGATCAAGTTACTGTTGATAGGGAAAATTTTATGGGCACGCGCTCACACAAGTTCTGTCTCTAATAAAATCTGTGGTTCAGTGGACAGGGGAATGTGGCGGCTTACTTCATAGAGTAGTATAAAGGCCCGATTGAGTCGTCACTCTACTGTACACGTGTGTCTGTCATGTTGCCCTCATGTACAGGACTGCGTATCAAAGAGACAAAGGAGGTTTATGAAGGTGAGGTGACTGAGCTGACCCCCTGTGAGACTGAGAATCCAATGGGTGGTTATGGAAAAACCATCAGCCACGTCATCATCGGGTTGAAAACGGGCAAAGGCACAAAGCAACTCAAGGTCATACAGTGAGCTATTATATAGGTGTGTGTGTGTGTGTGTGTGTGTGTGTGTGTGTGTGTGTGTGTGTGTGTGTGTGTGTGTGTGTGTGTGTGTGTGTGTGTGTGTGTGTGTGTGTGTGTGTGTGTGTGTGTGTTAAAATGTTAATTGTTTTCTGATTACTCTCTTTTAGTGTGAAGTAGTTTTCTCATTGTTAATTTTAAACATAATGTGTCGTATTAATAAACTTGTAAGATAAGAATCAGTGTTTGAGTTGGAAATCTCTTTTGTTGTGTCCTTAGCTGGACCCCAGTATTTATGAGAGTCTACAGAAAGAGCGTGTGGAAGTGGGAGACGTCATCTACATTGAAGCCAACAGTGGAGCTGTTAAGGTATACTGTACATTTTATACATATGTATATTGGTTATATGACACACATTTATTCAAGCAATGTACTTCAATACAAATTCAAAGTACTTAAACTTTCCTTGACAATTTTATGTCCCCTTGTACTTTTTCTCTACTTATACTTCTACTCCATGTCTCCATGCAAATATTGTACTTTTTGACATGACAGCTTTTGTCTCACAGCATTAACACCAAGTTAGTTTTGACATTTTGTATAGATTTCATGTCTGGAAAAATCGTCTTTCAAAATATGTGGTAAATGTAACGTGTCTTGAGAAAATTGTCCGACTATGTAAACCAAGTAAACCATGTAAAACCTTCACTTGACAAATAACAGCAAAGGAAAGAGGTACTTTTTTTTCATAGTAGATATAATTGCTTTTGATAATTTTATGTATTGACAATACCTTTTATTTAGGAATGCTCTCAATGCACATTTTTTATTTGTAGTGGAATATTGTCATGTATTATTTATTATTTGTTTGATCAGCAAGTCAGGGAGAGAAAGATGTTACATACATACCAAACTTGATTAGTTATAGGTACGTAGTAATGTATTAACGTTCTTTCATCTCCACCAGTTCTGCATGAAAGCTCTGCTGCATTTCTACCGTACTCTGGAATGAGCCTCTCATTCCTTCATCTTTCCTTGCTGCCGTTATCTCTATATCTCCCAAAATGCCTCATTTCCAGCAGAGGGGTTTGTGGCCTGTGTTGACAAGCTGAGATGACAGCTGCTTTAGTCAGTGCAGGTGGGCTAGAAGCTCTAGTCAGAAACCAGAGGACGAGGGTTGGACACATTTGTTGCTGTCGACAGCTATATCATGACCTACCCTCTGAAACTCTTTTATCCTCCGCATGCCGTCCTCTCTGTAACAGCCTGGCACTGGAGTCAGTCATACACCTGCTCTCCACACTGTCGTTGGTTCACTGTTGTCCAAAAACAATGTGAAGCTTAAGTTCTGTGGGTAGATGTTGGAATTGTCACAATTAACACATTGTGGTGTTACTGTGTCTTTGTAGAGACAAGGTCGCTGTGACACTTTTGCCACAGAGTTGACCTTGAGCAGAGGAGTAGTGCCACTGCCCAAAGGTGATGTCCACAAAAAGAAGGAAATAGTCCAAGATGGTTACACTGCATGATCTGGACGTGCTCATGCCAGACCCCAGGTACTGTATGTAACTGCACATATCGTATGAACTAGTATCACCAAAAAAATCCCAGTTTCAGTGTATTCAAATTTATCATCTCAGGGAGGCCAAGACATTCTCTCCATGATGGGACAGCTTATGAAGCCTAAAAAGACAGAAATCACAGGTAGATAACCGAACCTCCCAGCTCACATATGAAGCTGCCTTCATAACATATAGAAATTCTTTTTTTTCCATTTGCTCTTTCATTTTAGATAAGCTGCGGGCTGAGATCAACAAGGTGGTTAATCGCTATATTGACCAAGGTGTAGCGGAGCTCGTACCTGGTGTGCTGTTTGTGGATGAGGTGCATATGTTGGACATTGAATGCTTCACTTACTTCATCGAGCGCTTGAGAGCACTATTACCCCCCATCGTTGTGTTCGCCTCAAACAGGGGAAACTGTTTGATCAGGTGGAGGATTCAAAATTTCATGAAATACACTACTAAACAGAAAACGTTTTTTTCTTCTGTGAAAGATTGTATCATTAATAGTCATCTGTTGCTTTTCAGGGGGACAGAGGATATCTACTCTCCACATGGGATTCCTCGGGACTTGCTTGACAGAGTCATGATAATCCGTACCATGATGTACACACCACAGGAAATGAAGCAAGTGGGTCTGTCAGGCATGTGCATGTGATGTATGAGACCTACGTATGTGTGCATTGCTAATCACACTGTTTGTAGATCATCAAGATCCGTGCTCAGACTGAGGGGATCAATATCAGTGAGGAGGCTCTCACCCACCTGGCAGAAATTGGCACCAAGACCACCCTCAGGTATGAATTAGGAGAAGGAATGGACTGAAGAAGTAGTTTCTGTACATTGAGTGTTCGTAGTGCTCCACCCTCTCCATTAATACAGCTGACAATGAGGCTCATGGTATAAAATCATGTAGTGGAATTTGATTTTGAACCAAAAAGACAAATGCCAACGTCTGTTTGACTGTTACGTAGGAATAGAAAGGTCAAACTTTTACACTGGCTTCCAAAGGGAAATGATCACTAAATAAAACTACTCACTACTCCAATATTTGCCAACTACTGGTCTAATATTAAGTTGCTTTTATTTCCTGTTTCTTTTCAGATACGCTGTACAGCTGCTGACCCCAGCCAGTCTGCTGGGTCGTGTTCAAGGGAAAGAGACAGCAGAGAGGGAGCAGGTAGAGGAATCAATGAGCTGTTTCTACGATGCCAAGTCTTCAGCCAAAATTCTCCAAGATCAACATCACAAATTTATGAAATAAAACTGGAATTGTTTTTCATCTTTGTACTTAATTTTTTCTGATGTGTTCTTGTTTTGTTCCATTTTCTGATGTTTTTGTTTTCTTCATAAAAAGAGAAGTTTGCAGGGCTGGTAATTTTTGCCACTTCTTATGTGTTTCATTTTTTTCTTTGTGATTTATTTTATTGTTTTGTCCTACTAATGTATCTGTTCTTTTTTAAAAAAAAATTTTTCATGAACAAATTGACACTTTTATTGAAATTCTTCAGTTGGTTTATTTCAATTTTCTCATGTACCAAATTAAATGCTTGTCTTCTGAAAAGTAGTGGATGAGACAAATGCAGATATTAATGACATTTTTATTCATCTCAAAGAAATCACCTTCCTTTAAACAGTTTTAACAAACCAGACAAAGAAATGTGATGTAAAGCTCTTGATTGAATCAGTATTTTCCTTTCCATTACATTACATGCATCTGTGTTTAAATATCACTTGACCAAAAAAAGTGGAAGATTCTTAAAAGTTAAAGAATGTTAGTGCAAATGTGTTCATATTTAAGAAAGTAAGGGAAATAACAGCACTTCAACAACACAAAAGATGGAAGTCCACTGATCCCACTCTTATGAGAAAGGTGATGCGCCATCATGGTGAGAGATGCCTGCTACTTCCTGATTGGTCGAGCTGAACGTACGTTCAAAACTGTCTCTGCTCCTGATTTCGCTCCACTGAACACAGAGGGAGCAGCTGCACCTGATTTCTCTGAGAGAAAAGACAACCATAACATTTAGCTTTCAATGGGGCTGTTATGTAATACTGGGGGCATACACTCTTGACATGTGTGAAGTTTCATCCCATCAGGTTTTAGAGCAGCCCTCCCTTTTCTAAATAAGGAGTGGAAACAAAAAAAGAAACGCCCCTCACAGACTTCCTGCCCAAATATGATTTTAGCTTAACCATATCCAAGACTGATTCCTTTCAGTTGCATCTGTAGAAGACTCATCACATTTCCATGTTTGTGCATGTGTGTCCTCACCACACTCCTCCATTACTTGCATTGTCTTGCTTTTCGCTGGCCCACCTAGACCCAATGTGTTCTTTGTTGCAGTCAAATCCTCGTCTCTCACCTCAGGACGCTTGATTTGTCCATCTTCCTCCTGAACTGGCTAAAGAACAATAAAAAAGAACAAATGTGACATCTGTACTGTCACATACTATAAATCTGCAGGAAGTTCTTTGAACAAGGAAAATCATTTCTTAAAAAAATAGCAAGTGTTGTCTTACTTGAGACATGTTGAAGATGTGCCTGCAAGAAACTTTTCCACTCAACTGTCTCTCCTGTAAGTCCACTCCAACAAGCAGCACAAACACCATCTAGCAGAGATTCCCTGGTTGACAATAAATCTGTTCCTGAGCCTGATGACGCAATGAGTTTATGGACTCCTCCTTTTTTGTCTCTCTCCCTCTGGTTCTTCTCATGGCCTGCTTCCTCGCTGTGCTTCAAAATGAGATCATGGCTACAGCTTGAGGGATTCACTACTAGGGGACAGCAAAGCCAACACTTCTAATCAGTAAATACTACAGTTGTATTAAGAAATCTAACTTCTCAACAGCCTTTACACCATGCTGGGCATACAAACATTAAAAAAAAAGGAGAGTGAGTATTATCCTGCTGTACAGGAATGTCTCAACCCTTTCCTAATCACATCATTACCCGGCATTTAGGAATCTATCACTAGTGGCAATAGACCAGAGAAATAATTGTTTTCATGCAACATAATTGTAGATGTCGTACCTACCTTACGTTTAAAAAAATCACAAAAAGCCATGTCACTTGTAAAAACTCATGATCCAGGAAGTGTATTCCTCCTCACACAACAATGAAGATGTCACTTAACAAATTTAACATATAACATATCACTGATACATTTCAAATGGATGTGCTCCACTGTTCTTTGTGATGTAAAAAATATACCTCATCCGTTAACCTTGTCAATAACCAAGTTCATCTAAACACATACTGGTTTTGAGACATCCAAAGCATGTAAAGATAAATCTTGACGAAAAGCAAGTGCAAATTTGTTTTCAGGGCTTCATCTTATCATCACTAATTTGAATGCAACAAATTTAATCAAATGTACCTCAAGTAAATTTAAAGTTATCCACAGTTTTAAGTAGGACATGTGAAGTTATCAAGTAGTAAATTCAGTTTCTTATAGAAATGAATAAACGTTACTTAAATCAGCAATAAACCTGTAATCCAAACATTTTGACACAAACAGCAGATCATTTGGACTCCTTTAGATTCACACATTCATCATTTGTAGGTAGACTATTTAAAACGCAACAAATATGAATAACCAGCCTTGGTTTATTGTGAAGTACAATCCACTCCTGATACAACCTGATTTAAAAAAACTTGATCATCAAACAGGAATAAAAAATTTTTTTTCTATTGTGAGTCAACACAGGATTGATCCAGTGAATAAAAAAATGTTTCCATCATTGCTTTTACACGGTGTTAGAATTGTTTTTTAGTGAAAAAGGGGCTTTTTTCCAGTTCAGTAGATCCACTTTCAGTCCGAATTAAGTGCGTTTCTTTGTGTATCCGGGCAAAAGACGAGTCCTCACAAACTGAATAAGCCGAGTCTCTGTGAGAAGAATGACTACAACCACACTGAGAAGACATGCTGCTCCGACACCGACGTGGGCTAGCCTTAGAAGCCAACCTCTGTCGCAGCAGAATATAACCTGCAACCAAGATCGAGTGAAGATGTTATAAGAAACTATCATCAATAATTTGAGATGGATTAAAAAGGGATCATTCTATTGTACCTCAGACTGTGCTGTGACAGCACCACTGATGCCAAGAGTCAGTAAAACGAAAGGGGAGGGCAACAAGCCCCGCAGAGGTTTCCATTGACTGGGCTGGAAGTAGCGATAAATGTAAAGCAGGCTGTGCAAGATGCGGAGACCCATGTTCAGGCAGTTTGCTAGTATTAATCCCACAGCACCGGCCCACCATGTCAATATGTAGGACAGGAACAGGAAAGACACAGAAAGAGCCAGCATCACAAAGTTATACCTGTGAACAAAAGACAAGCACAGTGCTAACTGACAGGCAACATTATGAGTAATGAGTCAGTGTGTGTGTCTGCATGTATTTCTGCATTCTTACTTGTCGACCTCTTTGTGACTCATGGCAGCAAATACAAAACATTCTGTTACACCATTTACTGCAAGCAGGAGAACGTAGCTGCTGTAGCATCTCAGCAAAGTGGGGCCTTAAAAAATGAATAAATAAAGAGTACAGTATAACTTTATCCCTTAAGGAGGTTCCATCAGGGAATTTAATTTCTCCGTTGCACACAGCACAGTAAGTACACAAAACACAGAAAAAGCACACAGAAAGCACCAGCACATAGAAAGTGGTACAACATGTGCTGTGAAATGTGTGCAAATGTGTAAATGTGCTGTGATTAAGAAATCAGTAGCCTTTACCACACATACCTTAAACAAACAGGGCTTGTAACCTCACTTACCAGCCCCACTGCTCAGTAGAGAGCCACCATAAATGTCCAGAGCCAACTGGGAGTATGCGTAGCCAAACACTGTGATAATCAGACCGATTACCAGCACCAGTTTCAGCAGACATTCCAGGACCTCAGCTGCAATGGCAACTTCTTCCTGCAGACAAAGCTCATATCATGAAGTACAACCAGCAATGATTCGTCCGCACCTATTCACAAATGCACTTTTGTGATACACGCAAGCCTCATACCTGTTTCTGACTTTTGACATCACGTCCTCGCTCTAGTACTTTGGCAAAGAAGATGTAGAAGCTTTCCTCAATTGGCAAGAAGACGAATCGAGCCACCATGGATCCCAGGTTGCTGACGATATCATACACTCCTTGATCTCCAAAGCTGAGGATGTTAAAGAATGTCATGACATAACGCTCACCCTCTGTCAAGATCTGCTTCAGAAAGGACTGCTTGAAGAAGCTCCAGGTCAGCCTGGCGAGTGCCCAATCAATCAGAGGCTAGAAGCAGGAGATGAGGATCAGCCGTCTTGTGTGGCAACATTTTTGTCTTTAAACCAATGAGTTTGATTTTGTGCAGATGGATCATGATAAATCTATCTATTCCCCTGTCATAATACCTCTCCATCAGCTCTCCGGGGCAAGAGCTCTCCTGCACTGTGAAGAGGAAAGTTCTTCTTTGACGCCTCTTCAGAACCCAAGAAACGAATGAAGTAACCAGCATAGCAGAGCACCAGTAATCCAGTGTACACCAGCTGTGGATTAACTCACAGTGTAAAATACTTACACACACAGCACATAATCACATAAATAACGTAGAAAACTACAACCCGGTTCTTACATGAGCAGCAGAGAAGATGTAAAGTCCCCAATCACGGGCGAACACCACCAGCACCACAGTTACAATGCATTTAGCGATCATTGCTAAGCTCTCGGTGACCACTTTCAATCGAACCAACATATGAGCCTGAGCCAGGGCCCAGAAGGGCTCAGACAGGAGCTCCTGCAATCCTGACAAGCCAAACAGCACCACAGCGACACCATAGTAAGGAACACTTTGGGGGTCGGGCTGCTTCAGGAGAAACAGCCACACTGAGGCCAGCAGGGCTGCCCATAACACACCCAGAGGCAGCCTGAAAGGTAAAAAAAAAAAAAAAAAAGCAAAAGTGAAGCACACAAGTTAAAAAAGTAAGTGGAATACACAAGGTTTAGGAGCTGACTTGTAGAATGAACTCACGTCAGCCATAACAGGTTGATCACTTGTCTCCAGCTGTAGCTCGTCCCTGACACCCCGCTCAGACAAGCTCTACGAAAAGCTTCTCTGGATAAAAATACTAATGTGGAGTAAAGTAATGTAAGCCTGCATGAAAACACACACACACACACACACACACACACACACACACACACACACACACACACACACACACACACACACGTTAGAGCAGACAAAGTTGTTGTACCTGGTGGTACAGCTCAACATCTCATACATGTTTACCTGACATTAACAACCCCAATCAGCTCTTTGGAAACAAACCGCAGTGTGAATCCATTCAATAAGAAAGTCAGGACACGGAACATCACCTGAGATGAGAAAAACAATTATCAATTTTATCATTTAACAACGGTGACAGAAATATTAGGTTACCGGTCGTGAAACATCCAGTGTATTTACACACCTGTAGCAACACACTGTATGATGCCAGAGTGGACGCGTTCCGCAATACATCCAGAGAAGTCATTTTGGATGCTAGAAATCTTTATCACGAGTGAATTTGCAAATTCATTTGCAGTTTTCCAAGTTGTGTGATTATTACACATCCATCATATCGAAACTGTCACTGTTCCTGCCAAAAAGGCGACAGGAAGTACGCTTTAATACAGATTCGTGAGTGTGAGAGGAAGAGGACTTGCAGTCCTAGTGAAAACACTTCCGTACACATTCAATGGAATTACGTTACGTGGTGACGTCATGAAGGCTATAAAGCAGAGTCGCTAGAGGACGCCAGAGTACCTCTGATCCTCTGACGGTGATAGGAGTGTCTGGCTCAGTCTGAATTTACATGTTGAACATCAACATGTCGACACTGTTTGGCTAAATTATCGTTCCAATAAAATTTATTCTGCAGAACAACCTATTATTAGGTTAGATTATCCAATTTTTGTTATTTTTGTTTTTATATTTATTTATTTGTATTTATATATACTGTATATATATATACAGTATATATATACTGTGTGTATATATATATATATATATATATATATATATATATATATATATATATATATATATATATATATATATATATATATATATATATATATATACAGTGTGTGTGTGTATATATATATAATATATTTTATATTATTATACTTTATTATTTTTTATATTATTAGTTTTTTATTATTATTATTTATTTATATTATAGATAATTGTTTTTCACTTGTCTGTCTCTATGTAAAAACTAATTTAAGGTTCCTAACAATTCATTTGCTCTTTCCTAATCTAAAATCAAATACTAACTGGTACTAATACCATACACTAATGTTACAGCAATAAATACTACCCACTGTGTAAGCAAGATATTAGCTGGTTGAGACACGTTTTTGATTCACTCTAAATTCTTTACTTTCACAAGTTACACATCCACATGTATGTGTCACTAATGATTTGCTATTGGATTATCTGTAATCTACGAGGTGTCTGAACTGTTTTCTTTAAGACAGCAAATCATTGTGGTGAGTTGGGGTCAAATCGGGTCCAAACTCCTCAATTTTGCATCAGTGTCAGAGGTCAGTGTCACAACCGTGTAAAGGACAGACATTACACTCTTCACTCACCTCTCTCAACCATCCTGCTGCTTGTGTGAACTTAGTCCAAAGCTTTGAATAAAATTACAAAACTGAATCTTGGTTTTTCAAAGTCTTTATTCTCATTTCGGTATTAGCGATTGCTTCCTTTCTTTTAGTCGGAAGAAATTTCCACAACACTCCTCAGAGTGTAAAACTGTTCATTTACAATTCCCAAAATGTGATTCTGTTGAATTGTGACAACTCTGATCAGACAAAACCCAAGCATCTGTTTCTTGTAAATTTAATTTGTCACGTAAACTGCAAAAGCATTCTTAAAAGAAATAAACCTCAGACTTTGAATTTGATGGGTTTTTAATCAGATGTAAAAGATGAGACAGTAAAAAAAAAAAAAGCACGTCCTTATCAAACCATTATACATGTTGCAACAATATACAAATATGTTGTCTATATACAGCATGTCATTAATTCCACATATCTTTTATAGTCACAAACCTTTACCGAAGGTTTATACCCCTGAGTGCATTCACTTTACCGCCATGCACAGACAGGACCTTTCAAAACAGCTGAGATCAGCTGGTAATTTGTTCTTTACATGGCAATACGGAGATTATCACATAACCGTAAATTCTCCGGTAATAATTTAGATGTTTCAAAAACTGGTAACATAATTAATTTACATTTAAAGATGGATAGGTTTTTGTTGGTCTGATGTCTATACATGCATTTACCTAAATCACACATCCATATATTTAGTATATATTGTGTAATACATTCCTACATACTATCTACTGCACTTGCCTCCTGCTAATTTTGCATGTCCAATTGGGTTGAACTGAATATTATGAAAACAGAGACAAAATGGCTGCACATAGTTGCAGCAACGTCAAGCGGAATGTAAGGATTTGTAACCTTCTACCATAAGTTTATTACAGACCTTCAAAACCTACACAATTAAAAAGCATGCAAACAAACACACGAAAATCAATACATACAGTCCCTAGACCTGTTTCTACTCGTATCGTTCCAACACGTACCTAGGAGAATAGATTGTGCTTAAAATCAGGTCACAAAAATACTGACTGTAGAACTGTTCACTCATTGGAAAGTTAAACAAAGTGACAAAAACTGTCTGGAAACAGTAGGGCTTTAACCCAGGTCTGACTGTCATCACAGCAGTCATTTCTCTAATAGCTGCTCCATCTTGGGGTTGATGAATGAAAAGCCAGCAAAAGCAGTCTGATCCATGGAATCTATGAAGTTCTTATCGCTGTATGAGAGACGTGGCTTCTCCATCAGGAATTCCCGATCAAAATTGCTGCAATCATTTGGTGCTTTCTGTAATTGACAACAATAGTATTACAGCAAAATTGTAAGAGATGTAATTACATATTATAAAAAAACATGACTACAACACACAATCCATACTTTTTTTCATCACAAAATTGTCAGTTATGTGTGTGTGGGGACATACCACTTTGGGTTTGAAGGGGGGCTCAATTTCTCTCTGCTCCAAGGCCTGCCAGATAATTGTCTTGAAGAAGGGGTGTAAACGGATGTTACCCACAATTCCCAGCCTACGAGTGGGGTCTCTTTCAAATAACTGCAGGGAGTGAGGAATATGGACCGTTACATCTCAAAAACAACTTATTTTCAGCTGTCAATGGTAACATTCTTAATTTAATTTGAAGACTTCATCAATCTGTGAATTTTTAAGGAACAGAAGAAAATAAGAAATCTGCCCTGTGGCACAAACGGTGCATTTGAAAAAGGTGTTTTAGACAAAATGTAAGGTACAGACCCGCTCAAGCAAGTCTTTGGTCTCCTTGTTGATCCAGCGGGGATAGTGGGGAGTATCCATGCGGATGGACTCAAATAATTCATCTTCATCATCTCCATGGAAGGGTGACTGACCAATCAACATTTCATAGAGCAACACCCCAAATGACCACCAGTCAACAGAGAAGGAATATTTCTGTCCCAGCAGAATCTAAGTTGAAACACGATATGATAAAGAAATGTTAGAGGAGACAGAGCACTTGTCTGTATAAAGAATGAAAATCTGTCTGGTTGCAGGATTGAATATTTGAGGCAAACAGAACATCTCTACTTATAAAACTCAGTACCTCTGGAGCAATATAGTCAGGAGTACCACAGAATGTTGTGGCGCGATTCTCTCCGAACACATTCTCCTTACACATGCCGAAGTCAGCAATCTTTACGTGCCCATCTTGGTCCAGCATCACATTGTCTAACTTAAGATCTCTGAAAACAAACCAATCAAATCACTTTTAGAAATAATAGTGATCGCTTTGAAGGTGGAAGCTGACTGTAAGATTGCAGATTTTCATGACATTTTAAAATCCACCTCTCAATTGTAAAAGATGACCAAATTCTCAGTTCTCACAAAATTTTTATTTCATTGTTTCTTCTGAAGCTGATTTTTTGACTCTACCCACAGGGACTTTCCCACACTGTTTTTTGAACAGTCCCTGTAAACAACAGCATTACCACCCAATGATAATGAGATTTTCTGCATCAAAATATGAGACAAAATGTGGAGAGTATCTAAACAAGCAGGTTTGGAGTCTTTAAATTCTTTTCTACATCGCGCTGTAACTGCACAGAAATAGCATTGTGTACATACATACATCCAAATGGAACATATATTTGAACTCTGACCTGTAAATGATCCCTTTGGAGTGTAAAAACTGAAGACCACAAATGATCTCAGCAGAATAGAACCTGCGAAAACAAACATGGTAGAGAATCATTCACTCATCCCAGGGGAAAAGGTATAGGTGTATCCATCTCGCTCCCTTGGTCAGTGTAGAGCTAAATTATTGAAGAGGACATTTGTCTGGAGTAAGACACAGGTGAATAACGCTCTCATAATGGGAAACATGAGAGGCAAAAGATTAGCCCATCTCTAACTGCTTCTATTGTCATGTGTTACAAAAAACTGTGAGAAGAGACAGAGCATCCACTCCAACACAAATGACTAATGGAAAAGGACTGAATAAACTGATCAGGTTTCATCTATTAATCATCTCTCACTTAAAACCATTACCAATATATTTTACCACTTACAGAACAAGTTAGACAGTAAAATACATGACAAAGTTCAGTTGGTGCAAGTAAGTTGTACTGCAATGTGAATAATGTTGACGGTAAACTAAATTCTTCACAGCGCCGAGTCAACAGGTTAGCAGCAGCCACTGGCAGAATAACACATTTGTCCTTATAAAGAGGTCACCATAAAATTTGCAGTTCATTTGCTGCCTAAGGAAAAATATTGCATAACAACATCCAGAGATACTTTCCATTCCACTTCGACAGCTTGTTGGAACAACACACAAAAAAGGGGTATTATATTCTTATATTTAAAGTACGTTGACTAACTCTATGTTAACATGTAAAGGCATGTTTTGTTTCAAATGAACGCTTTGCCATATAATAAAACACCCCACTCCCCCCACCCCATTCGATGAGAAGAAATTTTCCATTTGGGCAGAACACAGTCACAGAATGAGGAGGATTTTAGAGAATGCCAGATTAAGATCAGGTGTCTGTTTGCAAAGTAGAGAATTACTCCTGTCATCACACAGGTCCAGGACACAGCCACCACTTTAATTACAAGAAATGGAAAACACCACTCCATTCATTGTCAGTGTTCATACTGGCATAACGTAAAACCTTTTCAAAATAAGTACAAAAATCTTCATTAATATTCATGTACCAGTGGAGTACATTCGTAACTATCCCCTTCAAATATAGAATAAAGTTGCAGAACACGGCATACATTGAAATCTGTCACTGCATATACATTCAGTATATAGGCTTTTCTTGCTCATAATCTATACCTACTTTGTGTGTGCAGGGTTTCCTTTCCTTCTTTTTTATTATGGTTGTTTACGTGATACTTGGGCATCTAAAATGACCCTTTCAGAAATGATTTATTTCTATTTCTGTCTGAGAATGTGGGACTTGAGTTAGTGGTGAAACAGGTGCCACCAAGCATTAGATTTCATAACACTGCTTGTACCAGTGAGCCATTGTTGTTTTCTGGAGGGATTCCCGAAGTCATGTGTAGTGAGGTTGGAGGTAGTAACTGATACCTCCTACAGAAGCAAGTGCACAGGCACTGAGAGCTGCTCACTCCTTACAAGGCCATTCTGCTCATGAGCAACAGCTAACGGGCTCCACCGTAGACTCATAAGAAAGATAAAAAAGCATGTTGAGAAAGGGAGACGGGAGGTGGCATGAAGAGAGTAAACACAGACTCTGCTTTGTGAGAATCTGGTTTTCATCAGTGAATCTATAGATGAGTCTCTGCACAATAACAAAATAAAAGAGCACTAGTAATGACACTGAGTACAGGTGTCTAAAATATCTCTCCTGCTGTTTAAAAAAACTACCCATGCATCCCTAGCCTCCATGTTGCTCAACAGATTAGTTACCATCAACGAACAAACTGTTTCAACATCTCAGAAAAAATAATAATGGATTAGATTTATATAGCGCTTTCTTGTCTGGACACTCAAAGTCGCTTACATTGGATCCATTACTCATTCACTCCTCATTCATGCTTGGTGGTGGTGGACTACGTATGTAGCCACAGCTGCCCTGGGGCAGACTGACAGAGGCGTGGCTGCCAATCTGCGCCTATGGCCCCTCTGACCACCACCAGAACAATCACACACATTCACACACCAGCGAGTGCCTCACTGGAGGCAAGGAGGGTAAAGTGTCTTGCCCAAGGACACAACGACAAATGACTCGGCGGGAGAGGGAATCGAACCGCCGATCTTGAATCATTGGATGACCTGCTCTACCACTGAGCCACAGTCGCCCCAGATTATACTCAGATTATAAGAACATAAAATGTTCTGGGAGATACCTGTTCTACCAGCACAGAAACACATTCAGCAAACATTGGAAGAATGATTCAGCAAAAAAATTTTCTCACAAAGACAAGATAAGCAACAGATGGCATGACACAACAAATGCTGACAAAACATTAAAATAGACATGGTGTTGGAAGCACATTATTTAAATGCTTCGGTTTAAGTAAGTAATAATACATGTTTTCTTTAATCATGTTGTTCCTATGGATATGATTTAATTTACAATTACATGCTATGAAGACGGTACATGTATGTATACATTATATATTGTGCAAAATATTATCTAACTATCACAACTGAAAAAAAAAAAAAACCCAGAAAATATCTGGATATCACTTCACAGGGACATTGTGAGCCGAGTTCAGGGGGAGCCAGTGGCTGTACATGAATGTACATTGATGGAAAGGATCCAACCTGGGCCTTAAAGTGAGATGATGGCATCTAGGGAGTGAACCTGGGACTCACTCTGAACCCTCTTGGGATGTTGTGGGTTGATTAGCAAACATCCATGAAAGAGGGCGCCCACTTGACAACCCAAAGGAGGCCATCACTCATTTGAACTCTACAGCATCTTATTGGTGTGGTAAGTATTAATCTCTAGAGGAATATGACCATCTAGTCCTACACAACAGATCTTTTCAGTACTGCAGGACCATGGTGGCAAGTTTGTACGTTATTATGTTTATGTTACGTGTGACTCACATGGATCTGTAGAGTTCAAAGCGGCCTTTCTCCTGGATGTGAAACATCAAATCTCCTCCGTTGAGATACTCCATCACAAAGAACAGATGCTCCTGTTGACAATTTTGATTTGGATCACTGAGGACAATTCCAACTAGTGAATGCAAGAATAACTACTGAACTGAAAATGGAATACCTTAGTCTGGAAGGAGCAGTAAATGTGTGTAAGGAAAGGGTTTTCCCAGGCTAAAGCCAAGACTCTCTTCTCCACCATAGTACACTCCACATCATCATCCATCAGCACTACATCTTTCTTCAGAGCCTTCACCGCAAAGTACTCTCCACGACCCTTCAGCTCTGCCAGGAGAACCTGGACAACAAGTGAAAAGAAGACGTATGGATGAGGAAAACTGAGGAGAGATTATATTTAATAAGAGTATGACTTCATGTGGACATTGTTAGGCCATGTACCTTCCCAAAGCTGCCCTTTCCCAAGACCTTGTGAAAGATGAAGTTGTCCACATTGACACGGGTCACATGTGTAATACGAGACGGAGGATGTGGGCTAGACCCCTCCCACAGTCTGCCATAGGGAAATCCATCTAAAGAACAAATGAAGTGGCACTTATTTAATAAAATTCTTCAAAGAATTATGTTTAATTCTGAGCACACTTGTATATTTGTCTGCAAGTGGCATTTATTACAGCACATACTTACTGAGTAAGTACGTGCACATAAAGAATAATGCTCACCCTCAATCTGAAGTCCAGCAAGTTTGTTAACTTCATCATAGATTCCAATATCAGGCAGATTAGGCAGGTTTGGATCAGAACGGCGGGTTGATGATTTCTGAAGGAATAGCAAATGCAAAAATATACAAGACACAGCAAGACCAACAGATTCCCAGCAATGATACCTAGCTAAGGTATACCCACAGTGAAGTCATTTAGTCAAATTCTTCTCGTTAACAAAGACCTGTGTGCTGATTGCCCACAAAGCTACACAAATTTAGATTTGGAAAAGCAAAAGGGCACAAACCAATTTCTACACAACTGATCTACACAGGTTTAGCTTCCTTATGGTCAACTACAATGTTAATGTTATTTTTGTTTTCACAACATGCATAACTATTTAATGGTTATTACACTCATTAATTCATCATTCCTCACTCATTCCTTCATTACCATAACTATGTTCTAATGTCCTACCCAGTATACTTGTATTTACTGTATATAAGTCCATCCATCCACCCATTCATCCATCCATCCATCCTCAACCGCGATTTATGTAAGTACCAGATAAAATAACCAGCTTTGCAGTCTGGCAGAAAGAGCAATGTTATGTTTTAATAAGATGGTATGTATGAGTTAGATATGTGCTTCAAATTCTTTAGACCCGAATCTGACTTCAGCAGACATGATTTGATCTTAAATTCATACCCAAAAATGACTCTGTGAACTCACCTGGCTGACTTGTGTAAGTGCTTCAGCTAGCAGCTTTTGATTAATACCACAAAGGTTAGCTACTTTGTCTTGACACTTGTGGTGGACATTCATGGCACAATCTACAAAGAGAACAAAAGCATCTGTTAAAGATGAAAATAACTTCCACAATCAGTCGATTACAGTCAGGGCTTTGAACCAGAATTTTTTGCCAATCGGTTCGTTCCGAACAGACGGAATTATAACATTTCCGGTTTTGTGTCCCACCCATAAACTGACGTTCCTGAACCGGTTAGAACAAAAAATAAAGTTCCTGAACCGGTTAATAACGTACCTTGTAAACATAAATATGTAGGTGCCGTATTTTGCGCACCATAAGACGCGCTTAAAAGCCTTACAATTTCTCAAAAATCAACGCTGTGCCTTTTAACATTAAGCGTCTTATGTGTACACTGAGTTACAAAATATGTAAAAATGTTTTTGTGTGATTTTAGTCAGCGCTCCGCCAGCTCAGCTATTGTCCACCGACATAGGACGTATTACGTCACTACGTCACAAATTTCCCCACTGTGGGACAATAAAGGTTTTTATTATTATTATTATTATTATTATTATTATTATTATTACGTACGCCGGCAGCGATGGACCAATTAGAGAACATGACGCGAGGCTACGTCCGGCACACCTCCGGTAGGTACCGGTATAGGGTATATGCTGGTACTGTACCGCAGGTATGCTGTATACCACATTTGTTTGGCTAAAGACCTCCGACAATGGCGTCAGCGAAGAGACACAACATGTAAACTCCAGGCGATCAGTTCCGGTTGTTCCAGTTCACGTAAAGAGACCAGGTGGCTTTTTTCACGCTTCGCCATCTCTCTTGATCTGTGACTCCATGCGCGCCCATACCACCGCTTCTGTAAAAAATTACGTCAAGCGGCTGAATTTGGAGTTTGCCATCATCCTGGGAGGATTGACGAAAGAACTCCAACCGCTGGACATCGGTGTAAGCAGAGCCTTTAAAGTTAAGCTGCGTATAGCGTGGAGTGGTGGATGAGACAGTGAACACACGTTTACCAGGACTGGAGGCAGTGCTGAGCGAGTTACACCCCCACAATATGTGGTGAATTTCCTGGACTAACGTGTCTGCTTCGACTTTTGTCCGATGTTTCTCAAAAGCCGGCATCACTACCGGACAGCCACGCGGAAACCAGACAGTCAGCGATAGTGAAATTACCGAGCTATTCAATGCAGACCGAAGATGAGTACTTCGAAGGATTTAGCACAGATTCATGAAAAAATAAAGAAATAAAAACATATTTAAAAAATAATGTCGGTGTATTTTTGAAATTTAAATACGTAGTACAACACAGCTCAACTACAGTCACCTTTTTGCTTCCGTTAGCAAGCATGCACTGAACAATAAGGTGCGCCATGTGTAAAAGTAGAGAGTAGAGTATAGCGTTATTTATCCCTTAAGGAGGTTCCGACAGTGAAATTGATTTCTCCGTCGCACACAACATAGTAAGTACACAAAACACAGAAAAAGCACACCGAAAGCTCCAGCACATAGAAAATAGCACATCGAAGTACAGAAATAAACTCCGTAATTTAGACTGCGCCTCTTTATACAATGCGCCGAATGGTGCGCAAAATACGGTAACTTAAGGACTTTTAAATTGGCAACTAAAGCAATTAGTTTATACGTATACTATAGACTACAATTATAGATATATCCCTACCCTACAGTAAACAGTACCACTGCACTACACCACTGCTTTACGACAGTTGTATCACTTTAGTTAAGGTTTATGCCTCCTACTTAGACACTACATGAAATAAGACAAGAATAAGTTCCGCCATGTCATTTATTGCTGAACAACAGATTTTCATTGTTCTTCTCCCATAGCTCAACATTGCTACAAAGCGCTGGCAGTACGGGAACACACCGCACTGAAAATGACTGCAGCCAATGAGTTAATGTCTAAATCATACATTTTTAAGATTGACATACTGTCAAAATGTAAAGTTTTCGGTTTCGTTCCATGAACTGGTTCAAAGCCCTGATTACAGTATAGCTGTGCTGTACCTTCACATTTGAGGCCTTGTTTGACTAGACCCCATAGCATGTTCCCACAGTGGTCACAGAAGGTGGGACTCATGTAGTTGTGGGTCTTGAAACGGTGTGGCATGTCAATTTTAAAGCGCTCCTTCTGGAACTGTGGGGACAAATGGGATTTGTTATCTTCAGGATGAGTGGTGGCAGAGGAATCTTGATTAGTGTTCTTCACAAGTCTGACAAACCCATGTCATCTTATTATTTCTTTCCTTTTTCTTTTGCTTTCCTCTCTGAAAGTCAACTCTGACAGAAAGTTCCCTATTTCCTCTATTGTTAGCCTCCACTGTGATAGAAAGGACATCTTTAGTACACACTCCATCAATTCTTCAAGGGCAGGTGTGTAAGCTTGATCATTTTCTACGTCTGGTGGTCTTGGATTGTTCTAATCCACCAACATTTTCAATCTGGCTGGTATCTACCTTTATTTCACATTCTATCCCAGCAACGCCTACCAATTCAGACTTAAGGAACAACAGCAAAAACCAGAGTGAAAATATATCTGATAAATTGAAATTGTGATTCATATGAAGTATGCTCACAGTACATGAGGTGCTACACAAATACATACCACAGTATCTCGACTGTTAGCAGCAGTACCAGTACATCTGCCAATGATTTTGTCTATGCACTTCTTATGGATGGCTGCATTGCATTCTGATACAAGCAAAGACAAAAGAGATTTAAATAGTTTATAACACTTCTTAAAGGTTTAGAAAACAAAACTCGATTTCTTTCATTGTAAAGTATGCACTTTGTGTAACAGTTATACATTTGATTTTTATTTTAAGTATTGCACAAAGTACAGGCATTTTAAGCTTTGGTACACTCACGTCTGCATTTATAGCCTTGCTTGTTGAGTCCCCTGTGAGAAAAAAATAAGTGAACAGTATGTTGATAAACCACTTGTTAATAATGATGCTCAACCACACCACATTTATGCAAATATATGTATTAATGTTTAATTTTTACTACAGCTCAAGTATGATCAAAATGGTGAATGAACTTTTTAGAGCTGAGTTTAGGCAAGACCGACCAGACAAATTCTCTGCACACGGAGCAGAAAGTGGGCTGTTTGAAGAATGTGGCAATAAACTCGTGGTTCTTGATGAAGTGGATCTTCGCCTGCTTTATGGCCCCTCGTCTACGGTTCAGGGTAGGAGCTTCTTCCTCCTTGGCAGACTGCTTACTCTCTTCGAGACAGAAAAAACGGAAATACAGATCAGTCAACCCACACTGCAGTGGAAAAACAAAGGTCATTTAGTAAACGCCACACATTGCTAGCCTTGAAGTGGGAACCCACGGGAATATGCCTGTGAATAATAAAAATAGATCAGCCAAGCAAAACACTGACAAGTAGTTGTTCAGTCTCTGAATACATAAAATGGAGTCTCAGGTATTAAAATTTACAAAATTAAAGCAAATTAAAGGTCAGTCAATCTGACTGAGAATTTATAGATCAAGTTACATCAATATGAAATACTTAGGTATTTCATAAATCATTCAAATGTGAAGTGTTAAACTTTCAAATGTCCTCAAGTCTACTGATTTATTTAAACAGCATCGTACTGTGCATGGGCTTAATAAAACTTTTGTGCAAAAGTTACATAACTGTTGCACAAGTTATTTCTGCATATTTTTGTTCATGCTTTGGTTTGAAGTTTGAGGGTCCTAAATTATAGAAAGAATTATGTCACGTATATCTGTGCATGAATAAACTAAAACAAATGATGTAGAACAGTTTTTAGAAATTACAATCAAAAAATTGTTTCAGACGGATCTGAAAGTTACAGGGGCTACAGACTGATGGCACATGTAATACCATAGAAAACAATGCTACTAAACACCTACAGAAAATGTATGTGGTTCCATGGTGTAATGGTTAGCACTCTGGACTCCAGCAATCCGAGTTCAGATTGTATTTATTCACCTAGATAATTTCCCCTAAGGGGAACAATACAGTTCATTGAAATTACAGACAAAAATGTTCTTTGTAAATGAGGACAATGGATGAAAATAGAACTGAATTTCCTTTACCTGTATCCCCTCCCTCCAGAAAATACTGCACTGCCATCATCACTTTGCCAGATGGATGGAGATCCACCTGTGCCAAAGTTAGAAAAATGGGTAGCTATATATATGCAGTCTGAAATATGGTGTGTGTAGTCTGTGATGTCCTACCCAGAACTCAGCACGCCCATTGGCTTTCTTGCAGCGCTCAGCGAGGACAGATACACCAACAGTGACCTCAGCAAGGGGCTCCTCTGGTGTTTTCATCAGCAGTATCTCAAGTACTCGACCCTCATAGATGTGTGCATCAAAACTGGCCTTCCAAGCCGGGTACATGGTAGGTTTTCTCTGAACCAAGGTCTTACCTCGTTCTAGGAAACAGGAAGAATGCCTTACGTTCTTAATTGCAGGAAATATGTAATATTTCTTTCAACAACGTTAACGAATTCGGTTAAGGACATGGTAGTGCAGGTTATCAAATAGTTTCTCACCAGTTGACAAGGCCTCCTTCATCTTGATTGCACAGAAAGGTGGATCAGCCAGAGGAGGCAGGATACCCAACTCATAGGAGTTAAAGGCAATCCTCAAGAAAGGAGCCATGGTGACAAATATTCACGTCACCTGTTCGAAGAGATGGATAATCACAGAGTTACACTGCTGATGTTTTCCCACGATGATATACACACATTTACAGCTTGAAATTATATCCGCTTGAATTTCATACATACACGTAATTGAGTATAATCCAGTTATACCGCAGGCTCACAGTACAGCTGAGGCTAAAATGAGGTAGGCTTACACTGGTCAAATGAAATGGATTTCTCACTACTTCATCATTATGTTCTTCTTCTGGGCTTCTGTCATTTAATAGTCTCTGTCAACCTAATGATTAAGTTATTGAAAGAAACAAACTGATAAAAACTAGTTTCATCCACCTACAGGCTACATACACACGGCTAATAAAAATACTAGATCAATATAATCCTGCATGGAGGGGACTAACTGCTATATGCATGATTCAATGCCTGTGTGCTACAGATGAGGGTACTACTAGTTCTATGATCGTCTATGCACCACCTGTTTCTGTTTGTGCCATGCAAAAGATATCTATAAGCATCATAAATTGGCCGCACAGTTCAGTCACACACATGCTGTCTTCCATGCGTAGTCTGTAGTAAAATGTCAAACGAGCCATTTGCTCCTCTGCAATTTGGTTCCATGTGTCATTGTGTTTTCAGGGCTGTGTAGCTCCTTTTAATATGCAGTTTCAACAACGGAGATCCCTGTCTGCACTACAGAGGTAGAACAAGCCTCAACATGCCGCTAATCCAAATACAAGCATGCAGATCACCACAAAAGACCAGCTGGTATTCACAATCCCAAACCCTTAACCGCCCACACTGAGAACAGAAAAACTGGATGCAGAAAGAAATCCAGGAATGAAATATGTAAGAGGTGAAGGCGATAAATGACTGCTCACACATTCACTCCTCTGTGAACCGCGATGTTGGGGTTTGGGTTGTGAATCAATACCAAGCACACTGTCTGATTGAGGGCAGTAGTGATTGATTACCTAGCAAACTGCTCATGTACAGTTTCGATTTGTCCCATGTGTTAAATTCAGTAGATACGTCCCACCAGTAGGCCATAATATGTAAACTCCACCTGACTTTGTTTACTTTCATTATATAGGCTACTTCCTGTACCTTTATTAATGATAAATAAAGAGGCCAGTTTGTTAGCAGGCATTGCTACTATCAAGACAACTAAATTCTAATATCCTAGGGCATTGTAGTGAACACATTCAAATATAAAATGAGCAACTACAATATAGGCATTGAATTAATAGTTCATAAATGGTGCAGAATTAATATCTTCTACATGTGGAGCTTGAGTGCTGAAGTCTGAGCCATAAACAAACATTACAGGTGATGTCAACATAGGAGGCGGAAGAGCAGTTTTCTTCTAATTTGAAGAAAAAAACAATTCAGAAAAATACAGGTGTACAATTACCAGCTACATGTATGTCATTACTACACAAGCATTAAATAAGCTGCATTACACTACATCATGTTGTTGGTGGCAGAAACATGTCTTTACACGAACCTCTCTGTACACATACATATGCATGCATGTAACAGAAGTGAATTACACTGCAAACAATTCCTGTTCACAGTTTTAAAGAACAAAACGTTGTGCAGAATATCGTGACAGTCACAAGGTACACAATGGTTATTGCAATGACTTATAATGCAATTGTGATGGTGCAATCAACTGTGGGGAATGAGTTTCAGCAGAGAATCAGTCAGTGATATTCAACAAGTTTCACAAGGATAGGTAAGTAAATGTATAATTTATGTATCTGCATTATAAAAATAGCTTTCTTTACTGTCCAGATCTGCCTGCATTCCTCTCACAACATGATGCGACCCGTGAGGTTCTATGATCTTAAGTCGAACTTCATATATATTTATATTGATACTGTCAAACATTTTGAGAGTTGTCACAGACTAAAGTGATGATGACCGACTCAGACAGCCTTGAAGTCATCACCTGTCATCATTTGATGAACCCATCATCAGTCTGACTTCCGTCCAGCAGCGTCACGGATTACAACAGGTCATAGATTCCGTCGCACGGCTTTAATTAAAATGTACTTACGATGTTGCAACACTTCAAAAAAGTTGACAGGTATCGCCATTCCAATCCGAGCCGAATGCTCGTCAAAGTCAAAGACGAACACAAACTATTCATGATAGAACTGCAACACACATTAATGTAGTTATTCGTTTTCCGTCAGACGTCAGCGACAGCGGGGGTTTGTTACCCCCGGATGAAGGCAGCCATATGCGGAGGGGGAACTTTTTGCTCTTACAGCGACATTATGCAAATTCCAAACGTGAAAACTGAAGCCACGAAAATAACTCGACTAAAACACAGTTCCAACAACGTTCTTACCTCGTTTTGCGAACTCGGTGCCGTTTCTTTCCACCGCAACACGATGAAACTGGCTTTTTGTCTTCCTCTGGTTTTTCGCTCTGTGATTCCGTCGATTAAGGAAGTATGGCGCGCGCTCTCATCACCAGGGTTGTGACGTTTACCTGCCACATGCACGCGCACGGGCGCACGCACAAAGCGGTCCGTGCCCTGGCGACCGCGGTTGTCCTATTTTGAATAAAGGTACCACCGTTTTTTCCGGACAAGTTGTCGCGGTCAAACGGACTGACACAAATACTGCATACATGTCAGTTTGCTGTTTTTGAACATGATGGTGTTCGTTCCCCACTGCTGGTCGTCTCTGGAAAAACTTGTTCAGACAAGTTACAGATAAAAAATTACATCATTCCCGAGTGTGGCCTACGTAACTACTGGATAGGCCATGTACAGGACAACACATTTGTTCGACAGGGATGGGATCGCATGTTGCTGTGTTACTGTGGACTGCTGGGAATGTTTTTAGGCTTGTGAAAGTACAGTATTTGCTGGCAAGGAGGTGGCTACTGCTTAATGCTTGTATTTACACACACGTACGCACAAACACACACACACACCGAGGGAGGGAGAGAGAGGGAAAGAATGGGAAAGGGAGAGGGAGAGAGAGAGATCTATATACATGAATACGCAAAGTTAGATATTCTCATGTGATGAGCTTAAGTCTTCTTCTCCTTTCGGCTTTTCCCTTCAGGGTTCGCCACAACGAATCAGTCGCCTCCATCTAACCTTGTCTTCTGCATCCTCTTCTCTCACACCAGCTGCCTTCATGTCCTCTTTCACTACATCCATAAACCTCCTCTTTGGTCTTCCTCTAGGCCTCCTGCCTGGCAGTTCAAAACTCTGCATCCTTCCACCAATATATTCACTATCTCTCCGATGGACATGTCCAAACCATCTCAGTCTGGCCTCTCTGACTTTATTTCCAAAACCTCTAACATGTGCTGTCCCTCTGATGTACTTATTCCTGATCCTATCCTTCCTGGTCACTCCCAAAGTGAACCTCAGCATCTTCATTTCTGCTACCTCCAGCTCTGTCTCCTGTCTTTTTCTCAGTGACACTGTCTCTCGACCAATGTGATGAGCTCCAGTAGCAGTGGATAAAGTGAGACCCTAACGTGAGGGACAGGCTGGACGCACAGGTGTCTGTCTTCCCCTTGAGGATTTACATGAAAGATTGTGACTCATGGGAGATGCAGGAAGTCTACATTGAGATTTGTGTGTGCACTGAAGAGTATCGCTCATCTGTTCTACTGTGACTCTGACGCATGCACATTCAAAGCTTGAGAATCATCCTTCTGTTCTTAGCACACATACTCACACGTCCACACATGCCTCCTGTCACGATCCACCTGTGGGATGTATAGGCTGTGGAACAAGCAGATATTAAATTTATCATGCGCTCTGGAGCTTAAAACCCCCTATACGTGATTTGACACACATAGCTGTTTGACTCTGATATGGAGAATAATCAGTATTGCATGATCACTTCCACCAAGGATTTTATGAGAATAGCATGGTTTAGTTGGATATTTTATTGTAAGCAGAATTATTTATTGTAAGCAGAATTATGCAAAAACTAAAGGACTTAGAGTATTTTCATGAAATGTTCAATAAAGATTTACTATAGCATAACAAGAGTGATGTGAAGATTTGTGGGAACTATAAAGGGATAAAGTTGATTAGTCACCCAATGGAGATGTGGGAACAAGTAGTAGAGGCTAGATTCAGGACAGAAGTGAGTATTTGTGACCAACAATATGTTTTTATGCCTAGGAAAAGTATCACAAATGCATTATTTGCCTTGAGGATGTTGGAAAGTACAAAGAAGGTCAGAAGCACCTCTGTAGATTTAGAGAAAACTTATGACAAGGTACACAGACAGGAACTGTGGTACTGCATGAGGAAATCTGGAGAGGCAGGAAAGTACATTGGAATAGTACAGGACATATGCAGTAGGAGGACAGCAGAACAGCAGTGAGGTGTGCTGCAGGTGTGACAGGTAGAGTTGGGACTAATCAGAAATCAGTTCTGAGAAACTTCCTGTTTGCAGCAGTGATGGATAGGCTGACAGGTGAAGTTAGTCTGAAATTCCCATGGACCATGACGTTCGCAGATGACATTCTGATCAGCAGTGAAAGCAGGGAGCAGGTGGAGAAACATTTAGAAAAGTGGTGACAGTGGTGAGGCCAGCCATGATGTAGGGATTAGAGACAGAGGTGAGGCCAACCATGTTGTACGGTTTAGAGACAGTGGTGAGGTCATCCATGATTTACAGATTAGAAACAGTGCCGCTGAGAAGAAGATAGGAAGTTGAGCTGGAGATGGCAGAAATGAAGATGTTGAGGTTCTCTCTAGGAGTGACCAGGTTGGATAGGATCAGAAATGAGTTCATCAGAGGAACAGTGGTGAGATGTTTTGGAGACAAAGTTAGAGAGAGCAGACTTCAATGGTTTGGCCACATCCAGAGGAGAGATCGTGAGTATATTTGTAAAAAGGTGTTGAGGATGGAGCTACCAGGCAAGAGGAAGACCAAAGAGAAGGTGGTTGGATGTAGCGAGGAAGACACTAGGGCAGCTGGTGGTAGAGAGGAGAACGCAGAAGATAAGCTGACATTGAGAAGGATGACATGCTGTGGAAACTGTTAACCGGACAAGCCAGGAGAAGAAGAATCTAAGTACAGATTAAATTTTGGTGATGATCTGGATCCAAGATTGTTTTTCAAGGTTCTTTAATGATTCGGGATAGAACAGTCTTCATTGTTTGGGATTATAAGTATAACACTAAAAATTAGGAAAAAAAAAAGGAGACAATTTTGGTAACCCAATAATAATCAACAACAATTTCTCATGCAAAAATGTAGCAGTACTCGTTGCGAAACTTTTGAATACAGGTATTTTCATTTTTATTTCAGTCTCATTTTAATCTTGATAAAAGACAGCTGTTGTAGGCATCATTTTGGATTTTCATATAGTGGTATTGAAATCAAAAAATGTTGTCAGCTGATTGATTTTTATATATGATGACAGTAAAATGCTATTCCCACAATCTTTCAAAATTATACAGTGTTAGTTTTAATGTAAAAGACAACATAAAATATGTTTTCTTGGAAAAATACCCTTAAAGGAATATCTGAACAATTTGTGAAAAAACATTGATTTCCTACAGAGAGGTGGTTGAGAAGATTGCAGACTCCATGCTTAAGCAACAAAGATAATAAATTATCAAAAGTGTAGCGTGCGCCAAGGGCTGTGTATTTTTCTCTACGTCCTGTTGAGGGAGAGAGGTCTATTTAAAGATTGAGGGGAGGTGGAATAGGTGTAACATTGACTTGGCAGTGTTGGCTGCAAAGATGTAGCAAAGTGGGACACGAGAGTCCGTCCCTTTAATCTTCAAGCCTCTCCATCATCTTTTTTTTATACTCATCTCTGACGGATGTAGAGAGACACAAGGCATAACAAATGCAAACCCAGAAATGTCAAGACAATGTCAAGTGGGCAAAACTGCCTTCCTCTTTGCTCCATTTATTACTCTTTTAATTAAATCTATGGCTATTATGTAATAAAACCTTTCCTGTTCTCCTGAGGATCTGCCACCTACGTAACACTATTAAAGAATAGGAGGAATGCTGCTTAACTTAGAATATTAACACAACACTACATTGCCTCCTGAGACAGAATCTGAAAATAGCCAGGACATTTCTGTGTGTGGGTTTATCTTTAAAACCTGCCAAGTTCGCACAACTCTTCTGTTTGGGATTTAAAAAAAAAATACTGGTACAATTTAGGCATTGATGTATTTTGGCATCAGCTCTTAATTACTTCTATGATTGAGTACATAGACCTGAATTCATCCAACATTATTGAGTAGACAGTGTGTATGCTTGATTATTTGCTTTTCTCTGAATTGCTTATGCCTGCAGCAATATACAAGTAATTGTGCAATATGCTGTTGCTGCCCAACTGTTAAAAAAGTCATGTAATTAGGAAATCATGTAATTTGGTTATTTCAAGTGATTTCCTCTAAAATGTGAGCAACTATTCTATATTCCTGTTGTGTACAAATAAAATCAAATACATTTTTCGCCACAAGCAAGCTGAAAGATTCAGGCAAATGGATGGCTGCAGGAAGCATGGGAAGGTAAACAGTTAACAAAGTGTCAATTCCAAGGAAATTATGTCTTCTGTCACAACACAGTAATAAATGTAAGAAAATGCGGCAGCAGAGGAAGGAAAAAACAGAATTGGGGCTAGAGAGAGAGGGCAAAATGATGAACGATCTGTCCTCTATGTAGGACGAGGTGTCTGCAACTTTTCAGGAGCCCCAGAAAGTAAACTTTTAGCTTGATATTATTCTAGGTCAGAAAACCTCACGGGGAGACAAGCAGAGCAGGACTGGCCTTTCTTTGGCCACATAGAGTCCGTGTGTGTGTGTGTGTGTGTGCGCGTGTGCGTGTATGTGTGTGTGAGAGTGTATGTGTGTGTGTGTGTGTGTGTGTGCGCCTGCCAGTCCTTGGTGTCTTCCCAAGCAGCTCCCAGTGTAATGTGAAACATTCGCCACTTTCAGGACACACCACACATGGATTACATGTCAGTACAGACAAGATGTGCAGTACTGTACTCATATGGGGGTGGGGTGTTGTTTTTAATAAAGTTTCTACTGATTTCCATCAGCAAAGCCATGGCAACAGCAAATCAGTAGCAGCCTGCTGTGTTTAAATGCTATGACAAGTTGCCATCAAGTGGACAGGATTTAAATAAATGAAAACTCAGACACCAACAGTTCCCCTCATTAGAGCATCTTTTATGCAATTTTAAATAAAAATGTTCGAACTGAATAACCTTCAAGTACAATTACAAAATCCATGACACTCATGATGTAATATTACATGAAGAATTACAATTCAGTTGAGGAAAAATAAGTATGTGCACAGCTGAATTTATAATCTTTACACAAAAAAGAATTTACATCTTATTTCTCTCAGGTATTTAAATCGGTGAAGACATAATTGCCATTATTTGGAATAAAAAAGTATGCTAAGATAAGTAACTAAGGTAGAGTAGCTACTCCACTTTAGTAGAGTGATGGTGACAGTGAAGGTTAGAGGTAAGATCAGGCCTAAAAAATCCAGCCCGACCTGAACCGAGCCCGACGGTATTAAAGCCCGACCCGAATGTAATTATTGACATTTTGAGCCCGACCCGGCCAGAATTTCGGGCTTGGATTCAGGCTTAAGATCTTACCTCTACTTTCAGTGCGTATACGATCGGAAAGGTAAAGTGACAGGAGAAAATACAGCTGACGCACGGAGGGAACTGAGCAGGTACTGTATATCGATGTTTCTCATACAGCGCCTTCTATGTTTTACCTAAATTATTTATTTTATAAGGATATTCTTTAGTTTAATACCCAGATCGTTTTGGATACATAATATATAAATATACTCTATATTTATTTAAAAAGTTCGGGCCGGGTCGGGTTGGGCTTGGAGCTTAAGATTTAAAAAAAAAAAAAAAAAATCCAGCCCGACCCAACCTGAGCCCCAGGGTATTGAAGCCAGAACCGACCCTTTTTGAGCCCGACCCGACCCGAATTTCGGGTCGAGTCGGGCCCGAACTCGGGCTCGGGCGTAAGATCTTACCTCTAGTGAAGGTACATGTGTTTCATTTTTCAGTTCGTTCCATTTCACATCAGTGCAATCAAGTATGAAGCTGTTAATTCACTGTCAGGACCATCACTAACAATAACGTACATGGCAAAGCTGCAGATACTTCTGTAACATGTAAATCTAGTCATTCATGGTGCAGGCTGTACTTCAAAGTATCAGTCACAGAGATGCATTTATTCCACTGGAAATACACAAGTTAAACTAATGCATGAATAATTTACATCAGCTGAGGATCAGATAATCTCTCATTTGGACATTTTATAGTAAGTTATAAATTTGTTTTTTGTTTTTTCAGCCCCAAAAGAACAGCAAAAAAATGGTTGTTTTTAAAGTGTGCATTTGGTTCTTCTTCTTTTCCTTTCAACTTTTCCCTTCAAGGGTCGCCACAGTGAATCAGTTACCTCCATCTAACCCTTTCTTCTGCACCCTCTTCTCTCACACCAACTACCTTCATGTCCTCTTTCACTACATCAATAAACCTCCTCTTCGGTCTTCCTCTAGGCCTCCTGCCTGGCAGTTCAAAACTCAGCATCCTTCTACCAATATATTCACTATCTCTCCTCTGGACATGTCCAAACCATCTCAGTCTGGCCTCTCTGACTTTATCTCCAAAACCTCTCACATGTGCTGTCCCTCTGATGTACTCATTCATGATCCTATCCTTCCTGGTCACTCCGAAAGAGAAACTCAGCATCTTCATCTCTGCTACCTCCAGCTCTGTCTCCTGTCTCTTCCTCAGTGACACTGTCTCTAGTCCAAACAACATTGCTAGTCTCACCACAGTTTTGTACACCTTTCCTTCCATTTTAGCTGAAACTCTTCTATCACACATCACACCTGACCCTTTTCTCCACCCGTTCCATCCTGCCTGTACATTCTTCTTCACCTCTTTTCCACAATCTCCATTGCTCTGGACTGTTGACCGTAAGTACTTCAAATCCTCCACCTTCTTGATCTCTTCTCCCTGTAACCTCACTCTTCCACTTGGGTCCCTCTCATTGACACACATGTACTCTGTCTTACTGCAGCTAACCTTCATTCCTCACCTTTCCAGGACAAACCTCCACTTCTCTAGCTTCTCCTCCACCTGTTCCCTCCTCTCACTACAGATTACAATGTAATTTGCAAACATCACAGTCCATAGTACCTGTCTAACCTCGTCTGTCAGCCTGTCCATCACCATAGCAAACAAGAAGGTGCTCAGAGCCGATCCCTGATGCAGTCCCACCTCCACCTTGAACTCCCGTCACACCTACAGCACACCTCACCACTGTCTTACAGTCCTCATACATGTCCTGCACCGCTCTCAGATACTTCTCTGCCACCCCAGACTTCCTCATACAATACCACAGTTCCTCTCTGGGCACCCTGTCACAAGCTTTCTCCAGATCTACAAAAACACAATGCAGCTCCGTCTGGCCTTCTCTGTATTTCTCTATCAACATCCTCAAAGCAAATACTGCATCTGTACTACTCTTTTTTGGCATGAAACCATACTGCTGCTCACAAATGCTCACTTCTGCCCTTAGCCTAGCTTCAATTACTCTTTCCCATAACATTGTATGGCTTATCAGCTTTATTCCTCTGTAGTTGTTCTTAAAAATGGGCACCAGCACACTTCTCCTCCATTCCTCGGGCATCTTCTCACTATCTAACATCCTTTTGAACAATTAGTGAAATAATTTGCTCATATTTCCCAGTGATTTGGAGAAATGTCACTGATCATCTGCAGAACAAAATGCAGGTTATATTGTTGTAATGTGACGCACTGGCAGGTATCTGGGCCAACACCTTGCACGGCTTTCAGCATCACACCTGTTATAACAGCAGGTAGGGGACACCGGAGGTTGACAAAGTAGGTAATCATGCCCTGTCATTTAACACCATGTCTTCTTTAATTCAGTTCAACCAGTTAGAATTTTATCATACACAAATACAGCATTTTATTCCCTGTGTTTCCTCATAGTTACACAGTCCTTATGAAATGAATGAAGGGCAAATTTTGCAATCCATCCAGAAAATCTGATCCTATAAAACGGTGGCTTCTTCCATGGCATTAACCCACCTGTAAAGAGAGAGTGTTCTACATTAGGAACAAACAGAATGTACTGCAGTTGCAGTAAAAATAGCATTTTCCGTCTGCTATAAATTCATGCTGCTAAAAATACCAACCATGTTCCCGATATGCTCCTTCATAATTAACTGAGCTACTGTGAAAAATGATCAATAATCCACATAAAAACATGAGTCTGAACTAATAAGTGAGCAAGGATCTCATAATTATTCATGAATAATTCTGATTCAAAGATTTTGAGAACAATGTTACTAAATCACAAATTTCCTCTTCCCAATCATTTGAAGGGTAAATAATAGTAAACTAATTATGAGTTAAAGATGGATAACATAAATGTTTAGTGTGATAAATCACAAATACACACTACATGGTCATATCACTGATACTACAGAATGATGATCATGAATGAGTTTTTAACAGTACATTTTAAAGGGTGGCTGTATTAGCATTAATACTACTAATAGTAGTATTAAGTGGATAGCTGAAGATTTTTAGTTTACACTGAGCTTTCTTTTTTGACCCTCCAGCAGAGAGTACATCAGTAGCAACAGAGTACTCTCTCTAGTTTGATGAGTCCATGACGGAGGATGAGATAGAGGAGCGCTCATTCCGCTCCCTGGTGCCCTCCGAAGCACAATTATTAGATGTACTAATAATACATCTAATAATTAATTCTTATGAAAAATATACAGGAGTGCAATTGTATAACCTTATTGTTTTTCTAAACTCAATCCACACATAGCTTTACAAGGTAACTAGACTGCAAACTAGACTCATGGTTGCACTTTGCATATCCGTCAAGAATTACACAATCATCTGTAGGTGAAGGCAAACTATCTTTAGTGCATGATACTTGACAATTTAAGCAATTTAAGCTTTTGTCCATTTAGCTCCATCCACTCTCATCAATAGGGGACTCTTTCGGAAACGCCTTCTGGGTGAATTGCAACCAATTTCTGTTACGCAGAGTTCATATGGAGAGAACAGGCTGTATGTAGATTTATATGATCACAACCTCCTCTCTTGTCACTTGCATATATTTTCACATATGCATGAGCCATCACTTTTGCTGTCAGATGTGAGGCATGGCATGACTGTCCTATGTGACGGCACATGAATCTTTGAAATGCCAACATCTTCCAAAATGTTAAATTAGCTATTGATTGGGCATGCTTCTCACCTCTGGGCTGTGTGGTTGTCCACAGCTTTAAACGTATAGTACAGAGTGTTTTTGTGGTAAAGCTGAAAGATGTTGGACACTTCATCCTCTCCCTCTTGCTTGTCAGGCAGCTTCACTGTAAAACCCAGCAAAGGTAGACTTTCTGAGGCTACTTTCTCCTGCAGACAGAAAATTAATCAGCAGAACAAAAATGAATATATAAAATAAAATAAAATATAAAATACAGGAATATATCAAGAAGACTGAAGACCTCACTGTTTTATGTTTGAATGTGTGGTGTTTAGGTTCACCTCACCTCTTGGGCTCGATAGGTGTAAAGCACCTTATCTTTTAAGAGGAACCAGAGTTGTTTCCAGCTCCTCTTGCTTTTCCTGCTGCGGTGTAGACTGCCACTAATGGAACCTTCCTCTGACACCTTCATTGCGCAACACAGGAGCAGACAGGGTAAGACAACTGGTCATTTACAAACATGACATACTTGTCATCAGTGCTAATACTTCTTTCTACAAAAAGGGGGAGGTATAATGCTGCAGGGGTACCTGGGTGAAGGAGACAGTGCCTTTTCGATGTCTCCAAATGCTGGGAGTATGGATGTTTTGGAACACAGCAGAGAGAGGACGAGTGGATCGATTTGAATGAGGACTGGTCTTACTTGACAGTGCAGATGCATCTCCTGCAGAAATGTGCAAATACTTCTTAACCACAACAGATGGCAGAAACCCAACTGTAACACATGCTGAAAAACTAAATTTATACAGCAAAAACAATGCAAACACTATAGACATTTCACTACACCCATGCTTAACTAGGCCTGTTTATTTTTTTTTATTTCTATGCCTATTCATGATTTTCTATTTGTATATTCTTGATGGGTTATTTATTAATCTTTCTATTTGGTGTTGTATTACTTTCTATGTGCTGGTTCTTTCTGTGTGCTTTTTCTGTGTTATGTGTACTTACTGTGCTGTGTGTGATGGAGAAATTAATTTCCCTGATGGAACCTCCTTGAGGGATAAATAAAGTTATACTCTACTCTACTCTAAATACCAGTTTGACTGTGCGCCTCATAGTTTAGAACCAATACCACAGCTGGTGCTTCTTGGTTCATTATTGAGACGATAAGCATTATGAGAAAAAAGTACTGTATTTAAAGAATTAAGATTTTTAAGTCAGGAAAAGTATCGCTAAAGTTAAATAAAACTTTTTTTATAAGCCTGTTGCACAAACTGAGGCGCCTGCAGCATCCATATTCATTTATACATTTTACATGATCCTCATGCTGCACCCAGAATCCATTTTAACCATAATAAATAATGTTAATCTCCGTATATTTAGTACTAATGTATTGATTGTACATTAATTACTTCCTCCAGTCTTCATGTTTTGAAAATATTTCCTCTGAAATTATTTTTTTTGAGTTCCTTTGTATTGTAGTCTTTAGGCTGATACTGGATTACTGTAATCCAAATTGATTATATGAACAGTATCTGTTATAAAACTAGTGGGCTGACTGACAGACTGATATGGAAGCATAGTTTTTCCCACCTCTCTTCTTTAGCTCGTTGTAACAGTGATCACACACTTTGGCCATGCGATCTTTCATGTATTTCAGTGGATATCTGTTCCTTGAACAGCTCCGACAAACGATCTGTACCAGACAACATGACAACACAAATACTTCAGCATAAAAAATCACAGGAAAGTTGAGCACAATGAACGGTCCAGTCAAAGGCACACTTTACATTCCATTAGATAGGCACTTACTCTTCCACAGCCATGGCAGTGGTGTCTACGAAGAGTGAGGCTGAAATCAGAAGTACAGTTCATGCACATCATCACTTGTGACACTGGAACAAGTGTGGGAGCTTTTTCTCCAAGAGACAGACGCCGACGGTCTCTGGCCTGGAACAAATACAGACAAAGTATTCTTTACAATACTGCAAGGTTTGATGGTGATAATAAATGACTAATCAGATGGCGAACTAGGTTCCACACCTCTTCTGAGTATCTGCTGAGTCCACCAGAGCCTCGGGTATGTTCAGTCACAGTGCGGCTTATGGTGTAAAACCAGTCCTCTCTTTCAATGAAAGAGCTGCAAATTAAATACCCAAACTCTGAATTTATATTGGAATTTATGTTAATAAATGATGCCATACAAAAGTAATTGAAATGAAACATGAAAAAGGGAATGGATGTCACTGACAATCATTAGGCGACGATCATTCTACATTATCAACTATTATCAGGATCCACTCAGCTAAGTCAAACTTTGGTGACTGACAGCACTTTAATGCATCTGAGGTAGAGATAAGAGGAACCTTGTCCTTCTGTGGTTTGGGAATTCTTACTATGGGATTTTAAATGGATCAATGTACATCAGATAAGATACAAAGAGTGTTTATTTAATTTAAATTTGATCAGAAAAATACCCTTGCTGACATGTACTGTATACTTGTGACTGTGGTTACTAAAGAATTTTTGCTCGCAGCTCTGACAAAATTCCACAATTTCCCAGATGGATTTATTGTTTAGCTTTCATTACTGTTCTAAAACAACATATCTATTTTCAAAAAGTCCTGCAGTTCATTTTCTTTCATACCAAAACCAGGATGTCATAGTGACACAATCACTTTTTCGGGTTATTCTCAGCCTACCTTTTTTTTGGCTGCATTTAAGAATACTTTCTGTTTTCATATACAAACAAAAGACCCAATCTTTTTGACTGAAACACTCCCAGTCTCAAAATTGCAGCAGCAAATGAGTTGGGTAAGAATGCATCCTTAAATTGTAAGCATTTTACAAACAGAACATCATACAGAATGACCCACCCTGCAGATAATGTGATGGAGATGTCTGTTGCTTCAATCCTCAGCACATTTTGGACATTTTCTACAATGGATTTACTGACCTGGAAAATCAGTAAAAATCAAGACAATCATTAGGAAAGAAAAAGAGAAAGGAAACATTTCCAATATGATGTTGGAGAAACAGTATATTGTTCATTCTCACATTTTCCGCTATCTATATAAAGGTAATACACACACACACATACACACACGCACAAACACACACACTCAGACACGTTCTCATTCAATGGCATTTCTTTATTTTTATGACTTTCTACATTGTAGACTTCCACAGACGATTTCAAAACTATGACGCATGTTATAGAATTATGTAGGTAACAAAAAACTGTTTTATTGTTTTATAGTTTGGATTCCTCAAAATTGCCAACGTTGCTTTGATGACAGCTTTACAAATTTTTGGACTTGTCAGGCTCATTTGTGGAGTTCTAGTAGCAGACACATCTCTACATGAACTGTGCAGAGGAGGCTGCATGAATCCGGTCTTTATGGTCAAGTAGCTGCTAGGAAACCACGACCAAAGAAAAACAACAAGCTGAACAGAACAATTTGGGCCAAGAAACACAAAGAATAGACATTAGGCCAGTGTAAATGTGTGCTATGGTATGATAAGTCTAAATTTAAGATAGTTGATTCCATCTGCCGAATCTTTGTGCAACATAGACAAGGTTCCTACCGTGAAGCATGGAGGAGGAAGCTTGATGGGGGGAGGGGGAGGATGTGCTTTACTGTTGATACAGTGGGTGATTTTATTTTAAATTGAAGGCACACTGAACAGCATGACTACCACAGCATCATGCAGCGACATGTCATCCCATCCGTTTTGCATCATTGCATCATCATTTATATTTCAACAGGACAATGACCCCAAACACAGACCAACACCACCAAGAAGGACAGCAACGGAGTGCTGTGTCAGGTGACCTGGGCTCCACATTCACCTGACCTAACCCATTCAAGATGGTTTGAGATTAAATGGACTTTATAGTGAAGACAAAGTGCTCAGCACCTCTGGGAACTCCTTTAAGACTATTGAAAAACCATGACAAGTGACAAAACCATGAAGCTGACAGGGAGAATGCCAAGATTGTGCAAAGCAGTAATTAAATCAAAAGGTGGCTATTTTGAAGAATCTAAAATTCACATTTTTTGTTTACTTCAAAATTCCACGTGTTAACTCATAGTTTTGATAAATTCAGGGAAATTCTACAGTGAATAGTCATGAAAACAAAGAACACCATTAAATTAGAAGGTATTTTCCAAGCTCTTGTGAGTAACCAATTAAATGTTTTTATATTCCAATACTATTATCATAATGTCAAAAAACATTATGACATTAGGGTTGCATTTGATAAGCCACAACACTGTGCATAATTTTTATATATTTTTCTAAAGTATTTGACTCAGTTGACCATTTAGAATCCTTCAAGCAGGACTCTCAGAAAATAAAACTATCTCAGTGATGGGACTCAGTGCATTAAACATACTGGTCTGCTTTCTGAATCTGTTGCCGTCCACAAGGGGGAGCCAGAAGATTCTACATTAGGCCCCCTCTTATTTATTATTTATGTAAATGATCTGGGCATACATGTGTCAGACACTAATTTGAACCTTTATGCTGATGACACAATTATTTACTGCTGTGGATCAACCTTTGAATAGGCCACAGAATCTCTGCAGATGGTCGTCATCACTGTTCACCATTCATTAACTAACCTGAAAGTGATTCTCAATGTGGAAAAGACAAAATACATGTTGTTTTCCAGTTCAAGGAAATTTCCACAAATGTTCCCTTATTGACCACTCTGGAGGGAAATGAAACAAAGGTGATTCATTTGTATAAACACCTGGGTATGATGACTGATGGCTACCTCACTTTCAGTCACAAGTAGAAAAACTTGCAAAGAAACTGAGACTGAAGCTAAGATTTTTTTTTTCTTTTATCGCAAAAAAGCAGATAGTTGCTTCCACCTTTTTTTTTAAATCAGTATTAGATTATGGACATGCTTTACACACTGCTCAGCCAAAAAATAAGTCACACACTCTAATATTTCATGGGACTGCCTGTAGCTTTGATTGCGGTGCGTATTTACCATTGTTTCGACAACCTCGTACAACATCACAGCATTTATTTCTGTCCAGAATTGCATTCATTTTTGGCCGAGTTCTTGTATTGACGATAGGAGTCAAACCATTCTGCAAGGTCTTCTCCATCACATCCCATAGACTTTGAATGGGGTTAAGCTCAGGACTGTGGGGGCCAATTGATGTGTCAAAATGATTCCTCATGCTCCCTGGACCACTCTTTCACAATTAGAGTCCGATAAATTTTGGCATTGTTGTCCTGGAATATGATCGTACCATCCGGGAGAAAAAATCCATTTATGGGATTGCCTGGTCATTCAGTGCATTCAGATACTCAGCTGACTTATTTTTTTTGCTAAATAATATTGCTGAGCCTAGACTTGACCAACCGAGGCAACCCCTGATCATAACACTGCAATTTGCTTATTGAAACCCAAACAGTGACCTTTTTTTTGTGTATTTGAGTACCTCTGCTCAATGGCTTCAGATGGTGGACACAGTCAGTTATGCTTCTCTCAGGTTTATTACCAACTGTAAAGCACCAACTTACCACTCTCAGTTGTGCTCTTGGGTAGGATGGCCTGCTGTGGCCACCAGGATTGGCCATTGGTACATCTTTATATATAAGGCAATTCTTGACGTTTTGCCTGTTTACATTTTTACATTACATGAGAAGAGAAATTCTGATATTTATCTTTAGTCTCTCCGTACCCAAACAGAAATGGGTCAATGGACTTATGTTTTCTGCACCTCATTCATGGAACCATCGACTGAAGGACTGAGTTAATTTCTTTGGGAGTTCTTGAGGCTGACTTCTTGCACTTGTTTTTCGGAACCTGCTTGTAAATTTTTATTTTTTCAGCTGGTTATTGTTTCATTTGTCTAATACTGTATATGTATATTCACTGTGTAGTCCTTAACTGTGTGTTTTATTTGCTGCTTGGCCAAGACTCCCCTGTAAGAGAGGTTCTTAATTTCAATGTGATATTTCCTGGTTAAATGAAGGCTAATAAGTAAATAAATATTTATATAGTGTATATATTTATATGGAAGTTGGAGGGGAACCATGGGAATAAATCAAAGTAACATTCAGACACTTAACAACTTAATGAAAGGCTCTGACCTTCAAGCCAATAAGTTGGAGAGTATTCTTCATTCTGTATTTTCCATCCTGCTGAGGGTAGGTGTACAGCAGCACGTCATTCATCTATCAGTGAAACAGAGGAAACACTCATTATTCATGGTATACCCAGAACACACAAGTTCATGTCCATCAGAAGCCATGTCAAAAGAACACCATAAAATATTACAACAATCTGAAAACTCAGGGTTCATCACTGATGTGTGTGTGTGGAGATTGTCCAGCAGAAGGCACTAGACGCTCATATAAAACCTGACTTCTCTTAGTTTATGAAGTTCTAATTCAATAGTAGGTAAAGAACAATCACATTAAACTACATGTATCTTATCTCCACTACAAAATAAGGAAGGATGAAGATAATGATAAGGAAATGGGATGAAAGCATTACGCACACCTCTTCCATCTACTGGAGCAGTGCTTTTGCCCTCTGATATTTGGGAAACTTTGAAGATTGTACTAATTTATTTACTTTCAAAAAGTGTTTTTTTTCCATATGTGCAGTAAATACGGATTGTATTTCAATTAATATCGACAATCCAAATACCTTCCAAATACATCCCCCCCATTGCAGTATTCCATGCTTGTTACTATCATTTCCTTCCATGAAGTGGGTGTTCAGTAGTGGAATGGGCTCTCTTGTTCTGTGTATGGGCAGATTTTTGGGTACATGTGTGCATGTCAAGTGTGTGCATCAGAAGCTTTCTCCAAAAATCTTAAAAGATTGGTGAATAATATTTGTGTAATGTAATGCAGAAGATCAAGTTAGAAAATTACTGACATGAATATTGGAGCTATAAGACCCTCCACCTTCAATTTTTATGAGTATATACAACTAGGATGCTTCACTTTATAGATATCAAAGATGATATCTTCCTGCATTATTATTTTTCTAGTAAATCACATCACTCACTGTCTGTGTGTTTTAGTAATCTTATTATAAGACTGCTAGCAATTGCCAACTTTATTATGCTGTCTTTAATATTAATAATATCTGATAACACATGATCCCCGTCTGGGTGAATTAATGGGCTTGATGAAGTTACACAGCAATGATTACCTGCATTCCTCCAGAAGAGGCATTTATGAGCTCTTTTAGTGTCTGACCCAGAACACATATTTTGAAAACACCACAGGAGGTAAGAGCAGTGGGTTTTGATGATGCTCTATGGATGTTCTGTCAAGATGTTTAATTTTCTAGCCTCTCTTCATTGTAAAGTTTTAACTTCTCTCTATAAACTAAATGTTTAAGTCAGGGTGTCCACTGCCTCTTCAGATCACTCCATCTATTTCATGATAAGAATGACATTGGATTGATCGGGCTGCAATGAATGTAATCAGTTATTTCTGCCCTCCCTCCTCATTCTGCTCACTGTTTACTACAGCATTATATTAGTCAGGTGAAACTCTTTATACTCATAGTGAAGGCACGTTTGACTCATATTCAGCAGACAGAATTAAGGTAATAAAAGTTTACAGGTGTTTATGGATCTTCCAGTTCATAAGAGTTAGTGCTGACATTCCCTTTGCTGTCAGCAAAAAAGTAAAAAAGTCAGCATTTATAAAAACTCCTGTCAGAAAACTAATCGGGACACATAAACACACCAGAGAGAAAACTTGATTCTACACATTATACAAACTTGTCTAAAGTGCATGTTTTCTCTTTCTCTCTCTCTGTCTCTCTCTCTCTCTGTATATAAACCCTCGTTACACATGGTTAATGCGTTCCAGGACCCCCCCGTGAAAAACGAAGTTACGCAATATAGCGACAAACTATTTTATTATTTACAGCAATTAAAAAATTTATGAACCCTCCCATACTAATATTAAACCACCTTCCATCTCTATTACCTTTTCCCACACTCTTAAGAGACTGTTTAAAACACTTTTGTATTTCACAAAAGTGCACTGCGTTCCGTGAGTCACGGATGTTTATCCACCCTTCCATCTATGTTCTTAACCGCTTCATCCACTGTAGCGGGTCGTGGAGAGCTGGGTCCTATCACAGCTGGCTGGACATGAGGCGGGGGTCACGCCGGGCGCGACACCAGTGTGCCACGGAGCAACACAGAGACACAGACAAACACGCATGCACACACTCACATTTACGGTCAATTTGGAACAGCCAATTAACCTGAAGCGCATGTTTTTGGAGGTCGGAGGAAGCCAGAGAACCCGGAGAGAACCACATGCAAACACGGGAAGAACATCCAAACAACTATGTATATGTTTATATGTGTGTTCATATATGTAAACAAAGTGCTGTGTGATAATTGATTGTATCTGTTAGTTTATAGGCTACAAGTTAAAAGTAGCTTTTACCAAAAACAGATGGCGAGGCTGTTGACTCTTCCTGCTGACCTTCATCAGGGTTCCCTCTTTCACAAAGACCTGATTAATGAAAAGAGATAAACTTCACAGTCATGACACATCGCTGGTATCTGCTGTAATTACTGTTGTTTTTAATAGCAGGCAGGTTGGGGATTCCCAGCTGAATGATTGTGTTAAGGGCAAATCAGGGGTGTTGCAGAGCAGACAAGGTGGGCTGGTAGGCAGCAGACAGAAAAAATTTCGCAGAGTCAGAGAGAGTCAGACAGAATCATACCCGGCCAGGCTGCAGCAGGTCCCTTTGGCCACAAATGCTGTAGTCTATGTTGACCAGGCGCAACAAGTTCTCCTGAGAAACATGAGAAGCCAACATAAAAGAAAAAATGACTGAGCAATATATGCAGTTTTATTCTGCTTAGACATTTTCATGGCTCCCTCTGTTTTTAGACATAGTTACTGTATCACCTGGATCTGCAGACATGTCATATACTGTTCTTCTATGATCAAGCCAATGACCAGCATGGGACTCATGGGACTCAAAGGACTGTATATAACCACTAGAGATAAGGTAATTCCAGTGGATGTATGAAGCTGTGTGTAAAATAGTGCTTGAAGGTTCAATGTTATACCAACTTGCTATCATATCAACAATGAAAATAATAAATTGCTGATACTTAGTTAGAATGTTTGTGAAGATTAGTAATCTTAAAATATTCAAATAGTTGCTGAGGCATGTTCCCTAGTATTGTTCTAGTTAAACTGTCACAAACTAAATCAGGACTAGTGAAAGATTTAACATAAGAGGAGAGGAGGAGTGAAAAAAACCCCAAATGTTGCAATCAGAATTTCTTTCAAACAAAAACGCTGAGAGTATGGATAGAAAATTAACATTCTATATTGCAGTGCAGAAAAAGGTGATCTGGAGGCAAAAATGTGAATATGATCATCTGAATGCTGATTCAGCTTAAAAAAGAGGGAATGACTTATGTCTTATTTTTTTTCATTACACATTTAATTAATCTATTCTGTGAGAAGAGATGTTACTTTCATTCATGAAGCATTTCAACTTCCTCTCTTAAATAATCTGTTTAAGTTTGGGTGGATGACTGAGCTGGAAATATCTAAATGTTACAGGGAGTTGAGTTCTGTCAATTTCAATGATGGCTAAAGCTTAGGCTAATAATGACATCTATAATTCTTAATGTAATAAACACCAGCACCTGGCACTTACCCCATCTTTTAAGCTGTCATTTGCTTGATCTGCAATGTCAGACACAGCTGTCACAGCAGCTGATTGGATAAAAACAGAAAGAGGAACCAGGAAAGGTGCTTTGAATTAAAGTCACAGTAAACGGTTCTTTGGTCTGCTGCTCCAAGCAACAGTATTACTTACACACATCATCATTATATATACAGGATATATATCATTGACATCCAAGTAAATGTTCAGGATGAAATTCCTTCACAATATCTCTAGATAGAAAACAGATAATTGCTGATGTATTAATGTTCAGTATCTTGTTATTTGACAACTGGGAAGTAAAACAAGGATGCATCATAGTTAACGAGATGCTTCTTTGTGCTTTTGTCTGTATATAAAGTCACCAAACATAAAACACTTGAGTCAGAGGCCTGGATGGGTCTATAAGGCGGACTGAGGTTGCTCCCTTATTGGACATAAGAGACAGAGTTGCTGCAATTGTTCCTGTCATGAATTACACTTTACATTCTCTAAACAGATGAGAGGTGAAATGACAGCCAGACTACCACAAACTAAAGATCTAAATTGGTTCTCTTGTGACTTTTTCTCTTATCTGAGGTAAACAAATAAATTCTCTATAAACACAGAGCAACAAACAGGCTGTGGAGGCTCTCCTGTGGATAAAGGAGAGAACATCTTTTGTTCACGCTGTCCTACTTGGGTACCTTGGGTGTCTTCATATTCCTTAGAATCAGGGGAGAGGTTGTTAAGGTAATCTGTAAGAAAGATGAGAGAAACTGAATGTACAAGGGGAGTTGATAGAAGCTACGACAAAAAAAGAAAACATTGTTAAGAGAAGATACTCTGTCCTGCATAACATGACACTCACCGGTCAGGAGCATGCGGTACTGTGCCACACGCACAACAACCTTCAGGAGCTGATGTTTTAAAGACACATTCTCACCAGCTGAACTCTGCTGCTGAGACAAATAAACCAAATTTAGCATTGTAACTACATCGCTGCTGCTCAATAGAATCATCTTTACTCTAGCAATCCAAATTAGTCTCATCCAGTGAACATGGCAGATTAAATAAACAGGTCAAGGGATTGCTGTTAAGAAAAGGCAAAGAAATTTTTTTCAAAAGTTTAACTAAAACACTACGTACAGGATATTTACTTTAAATATGTTAAGCGCCAATAACACACTCACATGTGCAGAGATATTACATGTGCAGAGATAGTACATGTGCAGAGATAGTACATGTGCAGAGATAGTTATGCCTTAAAATTTTATGAATTGACATATTATTTTTCAATAATGGCATTCATCTATTATTAATAATTACTATTAATATCTCTCTTGTTCAGGCTCTACGGTGCACTGGCCTCATGCCCCCAGTCCGCTGGGATAAACTCCATCAAACCCGCGACACACGACAACGAAGAAGCGGATACTGAAGGTGAATGAATCTCTCTTGTTCAAAGAATTCTGTCAACAGTTTCCCATTTAAAAACTCCAAATTATAAATTGTTAATCAATTTCACTTGAAGAGATGAGAAGCAAATAATGGAAAGACACATATGTGCATCACAGTACTGATATGATACTGATGTAGAATGAACATGAATGCTCCTGGATCAAACTCTGAAAAAACATCTCCTCTGTGGTCTATCAACTGGAGGGAAAACAGTGAAAACTTTTTTGTTGTCTGGATAATATGCAATTGTAAATTAAATATTTGATATTGAACAGATGCTGAAATCTCCCCATTGAACTGTCAGGTATACTTTTGTATTCTGTTCTTCTATACTGATCTTTTCATATTCCAAACATATTAGCTTTAATAGCTTATATGGCTGACTGGTGTGAAAAATGCTCTCTCGTGTCTGGTAATTTAATTGAGCCTAATTATAACTCCTCACTAAAGTGCATTGTCTGGATGTGCTGTGGAGCTTGGAAAAGCTGCTGGGAAATGCAAACTATGCAAATTTTAAGGTTCCCCTGTTTTAAAAGAGACACTGAGTGTTTCATTGTTGTTCTGCATCATACCAAGTGTACACCTAAATGAACAGTTTACGTTTTTCCTTTGGGTGTCATTACAGCTTCTTTTAACAGCGAATAACTCTGTGTGGTTGCTTTTTAAAATTAATTACAAGTTTTAATCACCTAGCTGTCTGCTTTTTGCTTAACCTTTCAAAGGTTTGCATCTTTTAGTTTTAGTCACAAGGCCTCTCACAGACCTGTCCCACACACACTTCCAGTGTGTCTCTGAAAACACAAAGCAAGCTTCAAGTTTGTCATTGCACGCATTTGTCATCATGTTTTGTGCAATTGTTTTCTTGAATAAAGGAAACTTTATTTAGCATTGATGTGCGTGAATTTAGATTTTTATATTTTGTTTGACCATTTTTCATTAGTTTTATTTTGCTGCTAATAATTTCAGACTTACTTTTACTGACATAAAACTATACCTTCATGTAAAGAGATGCAGATGATGTCTTTTTGTGCAACATTTTAATACAATTAACTAACACTGTGCCCAAATCCTGACCTCTGGATAAAACAGTATGCATCTGAGATTCCTGTGTGTTGGCAAAATGTCTGATGAGTGAAGCTATTAAATTTGTATCATAACACCAGAAAAAAAAATTCAACTAAAGGTAAAGTCATTGTGCTTTGATGAGTCACCAAGGTTTTTTTTGGATCTTTGTACTCTTTTTTTTAATGCTCCATATAATGAGCAAAGCAAAAAATAAATAAATCTGTACACACACACAGTGCACAATGCTGTTTAACACTGACACATAGTTCATTTTATTTACTTAAATATAAAAGTAATTGTGAAAAAAATTATGTCACTTGTTCAAGCCTGTTCCATTCTGTCATGAACACAAAATAAACTCTTTAATCCCTGTAAATTTTCATTGCCTTGACTAACGTGACTTCAATCGAAATATATCTACTATTCCATTTGCTCCCAGTGCTCATGTTTTTGTTTTTTTTGCATATTTATGAAAACCCAATGAGAGTATCAGAAGTCATGTGCATACATACATGTAAATACAGTTACCGATATGTACCCACATAAAGAAATATGTTAGCGGTAAACTAAACGGTAAATGAAATGAGATTTGGACATCCAGTGACTTCTGGGTGTCCAAATTTTCAGCTGACAGACCTCAGGATGAGGTGAACATTTTAACATTAATGATTTTGAGAGATTTTCCACAGCGTATCTACACTAATGGACTGTATCATCTGCTGTTTATTTTGAATTTAGACTTAGACAAGGACTGGAAGTCTGACCTCAAACCGGTGAACAATAGCTGCAAAGGCAGGGGAAATTCGGCAGCTGTCCTCCAGCAGGGTCATACTGCGATCATAGTGGCCAATGTAAGTGGTAAAAGCCAAAAACTCTGCTCTTTTGGACAAGAAGACATCTGCAATCGTCTGGCTTTCATTCCTGAATGGAGAAACAGGTGAGAAGATGGGAAAACATGCACCAATCAGTCTTTAAGTTACATGCAATGTGTTTGGGGCTGCTTTCATATCTGCACTCTTTGGAAGTGAGGCAGGAGAATTAATGTCTTTTTAGTATATTCAAATGTGGCATTAAGAGTACTGGATGGTGCATGCGTCTCACCAGTGTCTGAGTCTATCCTCCAGCTCGTTGAGGATTTTGCAGTGCAGGGTGTAAACATCAGGCAGCTCATTGAGAATCTCTCGAAGCCTCTCTTCATCCAAGAAAGGTTCTCCCTCGTTCCCATGAGCTGCCTTCACTGCTTCCTGAAAAACCTGGCACACACACACACACACACACACACACACACACACACACACACACACACACACACACACACACACACACACACACACACACACACACACACACACACACACACACACAGAGTTTGTGTTATTTATCATGTTTTGTATTCAAAGTTCTATGAAAATTAGCATTTCTCTCCTGTTCCTTCCATCTTCTGCATTAACAAGATAATATCTGACAGATGGGGCTATGTGAGCTATCACATCAAGAAATCTCACCACTGATAAGAATGCAGGGGGATGTGGTGGTCTCAGTCACTAGTTTTATCCCCACACCACAGGGATTAAATCAACAAATGGAAGCAAGAGGGCAGCACTTCGTCTATCTCATTATTACTGCTAAAGTGCTTTTGAGTAATGCAGAAAATCCCGAACCATCTCAGAGGAGCAGTGAGAAGCCAATGTTGCATATATGTTTGAGGTGAATGGGCATGGAGCAAATGTTCCTGGAAATGAGCCGTCATGCTCAGGATCACACTCAGACTAAGTTAATAGGATTCTGCATTCCAACATTTCTTCAAATACACACAAATCAAATCAAATAAAGTAATTATTACTTTTGCTGAAATACACCTGTCATTATGCAGCCTTACTGTGTGTATAAAAAATTGACGGCGTCACAGTGACATCACCTATTGTTTTGCCTACTAATATTTTGAAGTGTCAGATTTAACATTATGGCCATTGCAGTCCCGGATCTTAAGAAGTGACGACATGTAGGCAGACATTTGTCTTCCTCTATTGATTTCTCTACCTTGACTGGGCTGGGAAGACAGGACATTCTACAGTAGAATCTTGTGGCCTCTCAAAAATTAGCCACACCCAAAAGCTTTATCATTAATTTTAATCTAAATGGGACTACAACTTACTAAAAGAACATTGTGAAAAACATTTGAACTAGTACCAAAAGTAACGAACTTGTTTGGAAAATGGTTGGTTAAATTAATTGGTTAAATAATCAAGTGAGAAGTGGCATCATTTTTACAAACAATCAGATTAATTCTTTTAAACAATTGTGCTGTCCCCTGCTGGTTATTAGAAGAAATACATGTTTGAGGAACAACATCAAAATAGACTACCGTTTCAGTTTTTAGCGCTGCAGCGCTGTACAGTAATTACATTGTTGCAATGCCTTCAGCCTTTATCCCTGGTTTGAGAGTTGTAAAAATGTGGAATGTGTTTAGTCAAATAAAATGCTGAGGCAGAAACAGAGTATTTTTTGTAAGCTAATTCAAGTAATAAAGGATGTGATGTCGCAAGGCATACTTGGGGAGATATAACTTAAAGTATTTGCATGCACAGCTAAGACACAATTGTGGTTAGATGACTTTTGTCTAATAAGAAGTGAGAGACCACATATGGTAGTGATTTTACAGTACATGTACCTACCATTGTTGATCATGTGAGGTTCCATGCTAATAACATGGAACCTCAATACCTCAATACCAATAGTTCTGGAGAAGCCTATCAAAAGCCTTGGGTGCTGGTACAGCGCAGAGCTCAAGGACTTGAAGCAGCTGGAGTAACTCAAGCAGGATATCATCAGTGGCCTCAAGCAGATCAACAGGATGGCTCTGCCAGGAAATCTGAAACTGTGGCGTTTTCAGTTCGAGCTGCTGTCCCGTCTCATATGGCCAATATCCATCTACAAGATCACACTATCCCATGCCAATCGGCTGGAGAGACTGGTCAGTGTGCAAGTGAGGAAGTGGCTTGGTCTGCCGAAATGCCTTAGTAGCATAGGTCTTTATGGTAATGGAGTTTTCTCCCTACCAATATCAAGCTTGGTGGAGGAGTTCAAGTGTGCCAAATCAAGGCTGGAGATGACTCTCACTGAGTCCTGGGATCCATGTGTCAGAGGCCCTGCTCCAATCCTAGCAACAGGGAGGAAATGAAAACTATCTGCAGCATTTGCGATGGCAAAGACCGCCCTCAGACGCTGGGATATCGTTGGGCATGTCCAACATGGTAGAGGCGGCCTTGGATTGGAAGCAACAACACCCACTTGGAAAAAAGCTACTCCAGCTGAAAGTCGGCACATGATGGTGGAGGAAGTGCGCCACCAGGAGGAAGCAGCCCGGTGTGCCACAGCAGTCTCTCAAGCCCAGCAAGGCTGCTGGATGAAGTGGGAGAGTGTGGAAAGGAGGAACATTACATGTAGAGATCTGTGGAGCATGGAGTCCAACAGGATAAGCTTCATCATCAGAGCCACATATGATGTCCTGCCCTCTCCAACCAATCTACATGTCTGGTATGGAGAGGACTCAGCCCGTCCCAAGTGTGCAGCCCCGGCGATCCTAAAACACATCTTGGTGGGTTGCAAGGCTAGCCTAGATACCATCGACGAAGCATTTGAACGAAAGAGACTGTGATATAACAACTTAGCAGCTCAGGCAGAGGGGCAGGGCTGGAACGTGATGGTGTGGCCAGCGGAGGTTGGCTGTGGAGGCTTTGTAGCCAGGTCCACCACAAGGTTCCTGAAGGAGGTAGGGATTAGAGGGCAGGCTCAACGGAGGGCAATTGCTGCAACTGCAGCAGAATGTAGCTGTCACTGAAACTTAAAGATGCAGTATGGGCTTCCAAATGACCATGTGGTGCCACCGTCTGCCACACACCCAGGTCTGATCATCCTGTGATGGGCCAACCTCAGCAGAGGATGTCTTGTTGTAAGTGGCACCCATTGACGTTGGGGCAAACAACTGAAGATGTGCTGGGCTGGCGGCATCACGTGATCATCACCAAAATTATCGCCAAAGTGCACCCCATCAAACAAGGCATCTCCATCTCCTCCAACAATGGTCCAACTGACATGCTGAATCTTAGGGAACTTTAACAGCTAGTCCTATTAAGAAGTCAAGTTAATTATTGCCATTACAGGTCAGTGTGCCATCAAACCGGTTATTCTGTAACCTCAGCCCTACAAAGCACAGAGGGACAGCTGTAGTTTTTTGCTATCATAGAAATTACTGTAATTCTATCACACAGAGAAAATCTAGGTTTATACATGACAATAACATTCCTATAGTTAACTTAGAAAGAATCAGAATATGTCACTTACTTCTTGCAAGCGCTTCAGAGCTTTCACATGTCTGAGAACAGAAAAATAATTTTACAATACAACAGGAGGAGATGAAAATCGGCAGAGATGTTTTGTAAGGAAAATGTTTTCAAACACTTACAATCTCTCTGTATCCACCAGTTCTTTTGCAATGTAAAAGGCCCTGGATCGGCCATCAGTCTGGAAATAAATTCATGTTATTACATTTAATAACCTTGGAAATTGGAAGAGTTATTTTGGAAGCAGCTAAGCAAATATTGATTTTCTTCCCCTCTACACATCATCTCCCAGTGACAATCAAAAATTAAATGATAAGAACATCATTATAGTAGCCATGAAATTACCTTAATCTGTATTAAAATTCTGGTTTATGAGGGCAGACTGTCAAGGTGAGAAATATTCCTATTTTATTTTGTCTAATTTCTGCCTTTTAAAAAGGTAACAACTGTGCTTTCAAATGAAACAAACAAAACAAAATATCTCATATTAGGTAAAAATGATAGGAATAGAAAAAATTAACCTTTAATTAAATAATTATGAAGTTTAATTTTTGAAAATTCTATGAAATAAAACAAAGGGAATCAAAATTTCTGAAGCAAATGAAACAATTGTTTTCCTCAAAACCAAATTGAGATTTGTCAGAACTAACCTGTCTTTCATAATTGCACACTGCACCTCCATCCTCTTCCTCTGAGGTACGTCCTTGGTCTTCACCCTTCATCTCTCCCCTGTTATCACCAACTGAAGCAGCCTCTCGAGCGACAGCCACTGAGCACACGTTGTAGGCTTCTGTATAGGCACTGAAAAAAAAGGAACAAATTATGTGACGCACACACACAGACACACAGACACACACACACACACACACACACACACACACACACACACACACACACACACACACACACACACACACACACCCACAAGCAAAAAACTAAGTGACATCCGACAAAAAAGCAAATTTATGCAAACAGAATAAACTTCAAATACTTGCATTACAAAATATTATACAATATGGTTCCAAATGTACCAAGCTTGTGACATCTCAAATCAAGAAACAGTCTTTAGTTTTTTCTTGTTGTTTTTTTTTCATGTAATTTACAATTTGACTTTTTGGGGAATTAATCTTTTTAATTTCTTACTGTGAATAATAATATAAAATTTATAGCATTCATCCATCTGTATTGTAAACATGTAGCTGGAGTCAGCAGGTAAGCTAAGTTGGCTGCTGGAGCCCTTAGCTGGCCTGATATGAAGCTGTGTCTCAATTCGCTTGTCTTCTTTTTGACTAGGAATTATGATGGCAAGATTGAGCGCCGTCGGCTCCTGTTCTTAGCTCTCTGTCACAAAGCACATGTGTGTTGCCTTCCTGTATTGACAGACATGGTTGCTGAGCTTATGATAAGTTAAGTTGTAATAAAACCTGTGTAGTTCAAATAGTTTGAGTAAAAGCAGCAACACTGTAATGTAAATGCGCTGCAGTTGGGTGTGGTTAAAGCTATATTAATAGGAGCGGTAATTATAGCAGTAATTATGACTAATGTAATTTGTTCTAAAACCGTTGTGGTAGAAGATGTTGTTTAATGGCAGACATTTATCCAGATATTTTAATTAAAAATGTATTGTACATGTGTATACTATAATATTTTATATTATTATATCACCATGAAGAGTCCAATTTGGGGCAACCATTCATAACTGCTTATGTCTAATAATATCCTCAAAAAACACTGTTAACACAAAGGCTGTCCACAGGGTAAATACAAACTGGTAATTTTTACCCCTGGTGGTAAATACTATGTTGTTACCTGTGCAACACTGACCACAGGGAATGTACCAATATTCATATAAATGTGACATGTATGAATGTTTATGCTCACTCTGTATGCATTATCACCAATTTCTCTCAGTTGCATGAAGCTCAAAACAAAATTTCCCCACAGGAATAAAAAATGTGTCACATTATATCAACACAAAAAACTGAGATGGTTCACTTTAACTCCTCAGGTTGTGAAGGATGTCCTTTTCGCTAGTGTTCTCTGCTTTACATGAAAAATCAAACCATCGCCGATACAAAATGAAAAGAAGAATTCTTCAAAATGAGTCAGGCCTTGTTGTACCGCTATGTTGCATTCAGAATTGGGACACTGGAAATTGGAAAACAACAAGTCTTAAAGCTTACTGATTAACTTTTATATCTTTTTTGGTTGACAACAGTAATTTCCTAGAGTCGGCACTTTCTTTTTTCTTTTTTCTTTTTTGTGAATTAAACAAACATGTCACAAAATATGATATTTCCTCATCTCAATGTTACGAGAATGTGCTACCTTTGGACAGAGATAGACTATCTGTTGCAAAGTTTTTGTGCTAGTCTCAGCTGACGCAGATGATGCAGCTCCTCTCATCTCAGCCTGGAGCCTACTAAATATTTTTATCAATAAATATTTACAGTATTTATATGTATTTGTCCCTGACGAGCTGAGCTCCAAATTTAGTCATGATGGGAAATATTTTTTTAAATACCATCAGATCAGAAATAAATTATGATAAGGAAAGAAATTACAACAGTTTCCCAATCTGTTGACATTGTTCTAATCTGAGGTTGAATACATGGAAAAAAGACATGCAGTTGAAATTTTAGAGAAAGACTGGGAAGAGGCCTATGCTAGACTTAAAACTAAATTCATAAATGTACATCTTAAAAGAATAAATTATAAAAAGCAATATGTTATACACTGATATGTGCAACACCAGTGGAAAAAAACAGATTTGAGTCTATGCCAGTGATACACTCAAGATATATGGAAAGTATGGTCACATTCAGCAGGTGGCATGGTGGCGCAGTGGGTAGCGCTGTCGCTGCACAGCAAGGCGGTTTTGGGTTTGCGTCCCGCTTTGTGTGGAGTTTGCATGTTCTCCCTGTGTCTGCATGGTTTCCCTCCAGGTTCTCTGGTTTCCTCCCACATCCAAAAACATGCGCTTCAGGTTAATTAGCCATTCCAAATTGCCCGTAGGTGTGAGTGTGTGCGTGCGTGTTTGTCTGTGTCTCTGTGTAGCTCTGCGGTGCACTGGCGTCGTGCCCGAAGCTTCCGCCGCCTCCTTAGAGAAAATGAATGAATGAATGGTGAAAGAAAATATATAATCAAGTATATTCTCAAGTTTTGTATTTACTTTATATTTCACTTAATAATGTTATAACTTTGGAGTTTAGAAAACATATTGTGTATTGTATATTGTGCGGGCGCCAGCTGTGTAACTTGTGTTGCTCTCTGTTTAAGGTGGAGTCGGAGTTTCGGTGAAAAAATATTGAGACTAGGAGTGGAGAATCGTATAAGGGAGAACCAACCAATCAGAAAACAACACAATGTATATGAGCTAATGTTATAGTGGTTTGCCCTTAAGGTGGAGCCTAGTTGATGTACATGATAAATACTCTGGGATTTTCTGGACGTGTTATTCCTGCCTCCTTTTGCAGTTCATACAACACAAGATTTTGTGTTAGGGACAGAGAACCCAGATCTGTTTAGAAATATTATATCAGGGCAAATATATTTGATTAATGAGACGATTTGTTTCTTGTTTCTCCTTCCGTTTTTGAACACGCACAACTGCTCTGGGTAGGTTTACCTAACAATGGTCACATTCAATCATCGTGTTTGGCATTGTAACAGAATTTTTTAAAAAATCAAGATACCTAACACAGGTAGTGTTGCTACATTTTATGCTACATGCTTCTCTTCTGCAGGGGGACCACATGAATATGATAATGGGAATTGCAAAGGAAAACACATCTTTTAGAATCATTGGTAATGTAACAGCACTTAATGTGATCAGTAGCTTTGCCAATGTTCCTGTCATGTTTCACTACGAGCAACAGTAGGTTTAAACCCACCGTGACGTAAATTAGCAGCATATGAACAACATAGGGGAGCAGTTCTGGTCTCTGTAATGCACACATTACACACTACATGGTCCATTACTGCTCAAGGGATCCGACTTTGGAAGAGGTACCAGTGGTTTGAGAGGATGTTAACCCACAAGCTACATGAACATTTTCTATATTAGGATTTTATATCACTCCATGAGCACAGCCACTGTCAATTCTAGCAGTCCTGCGGTGTTGCATAGAGGCTCAGGGCTAAATTGATGGAGATTATTTACAGAGAGAGATAAAAAATAGTATTTTTCTTGTTGCAGAGGGTTTATTTGTGAGACTAATTATTCCAGTGACAGCAGTGGCAGGGTAAAGTCATCAGCGATCTGCAAACTATTGCTCCTTCAGGCTACTGTAAAACGTAGGGGCTAAACTACTGACAGTCCTTTGAGAGATTGCTTTGCTGTGATTATTGTGCTGTATTCACTGGAAGCTCACAGTGAGGACAATGATAATCACATTACCATCTTTGTTATAGCATAGAGCACTACCACAGGGACTTGTAACATTTACAGCTGTGTATTTTTTGTTAGGGCATCAATAATGAAGGTTTTAATTTTAATGAAGCCAAGGATTTTAAATAATTCTGGCATAAACAAAGGCCAGAAAACAATAAAGGCCTACAATCCAGTACTGAATTTTGAAGAAAAATACTAGTATGAGGAGAAGAGGTATCCATTTCAGATTTTTTTGTGTCATGGGAATGTTTGCCTGGTATGCACAACAAAAAAGTATAAATACAGTCATGACACAATATGGCAACAAAAATTATTAAAAGGATTAAAGCAAAATAGAAAATTATTTCAAGAAACTGAAATACACTCTGGAAAGTGTAACCTGGACACTAACCTTGCCTTGTCTTGCAAGTCAAATTTAACAAAACAAATTATGAGAAACATTTTTTTTCTGTTTATGAACTAATGAATAATAACTTGTAATAATAGTAGACACATGGTCAAATCAAAAACTATGACAACCAATTACCTGGCCAAATACTGAAATTCTATTAGATACATAGCAGTTATGTTCATTATAAACCAGGTAAGATTACAAAGGCTGACATTTACCTGTCAGTCAACATGTGTGCTGCATTTCAAGGTTGGATCAAATGCATAGCTGAAAAAGATGCAGGTTCTCCTAGTAGTGTAATGGTATAAATAAAAATGTTAAAGGTCAATCATTAAATAAAGAGACTAAAGACTGGGGGCTTATTGTTGTGACTAGAGCACACACAATGGAGGCATCGCCCACCCCATCTGTCTACCATCTAACAAAAATGTGTATTTTAAGAGCTTTTACTATCCAGTTAATCTCACACATCTTACCCCTACAATGAGTGGGACCACTGTAGAAAACAACTGCTGACTACAGAACACACTTAGATTTTATCTCAGCCTGTTGTTGAGAACAGCAGTGACTCCACAATGCTCTGACAATTAATCATACTGAGAAGCATGTATATGATACAGGCATAGCTAACCGCGGTGTGGTGGGGATGGATTAATATCAGCATATAGTGGTTGATCATACCAACAAGGAGGCCACACCTACAACATCAACACAACCATTGTGTGTTGATGTTGTAATCTTTTCTTCTAAAAGATGATTTATGGTTAAAATCAGCCTGTTTTCATTTAGATCTGAAGAGCTCACCTCCAGTGTTTCCCAGTCTACCCCCCAGCATACCTCAACAGCGCACAGACACTTCACAGCTCAGTACACCTCACTGCATAACAAGAGGGAAGCTACAGCACCGTTCCTTCTACTGTATCACCAATCATGAAATTCATCTGTCTGCTGAGATTGCAGCAACGGGGGACTCAAGATGATAAATAGTTATAAATCCTCCCCCCTCGTAGGCATTGTTAAACCCTCGCAGTGGCCGGGCAGTAATAAAAAGGACTTGCTCAATGTTAAAGGTGGTCGGGAGCACTAATATTACATCCAACAGCATCAATCTACATGAACACACACTTCCACACAGAAACAGGATTAAGTCACACACTTGCAGTGTGACCTGCATCAACTGCAATTTTCAACAGATGTTCATCATCTCCAGAGGAGCAATCCTAGCTAGCCACCATCATTAGGTTGGCATTCAAATTGTCCACTATTTTGGTTAATGACCAAATACATGCTACTCAAATGCCAGTCCCATGAGCCCCATATATTCTTAGCACCCTTAGCACATAGCGCTAATTAGCAAATGTTAGTATGCAAACAGACTAAAGGTAAAGACATTCAAGCTAAATTTCATGTGTATGCAGATGACATTAATATCTATACATCTGCACCATCTGCAGAACATGTGATAGAAATACTCTGGGCTGCATTTCAGTCATTAGAAAGAGGGTTTAAAATTGGTTTAAAATCACCAAAGAACAAAATTCATGATGTTATCAAAAGTGTACTTGCACAACTAAAATATAATCATTTTACATACATACATACATACATACATACATACATACATACAGTACATTACATACATTAATTGAAATATGTCCTCCTTTAAGTTCCTGCAAATACTGATTGACAAAAAGCTTTATTTTTACTGTACATATTTCTAATTTATTCAAGATACCCAACATGAAAATTTTATTTTAGACATAAATCATGTTCCACATTCTTGTCTACTACTGTTTCACCAGTGATTGATTGTGGTGTTATACTGCACATGCAAGCAGTATCTTCTGCTTTAAACCTTAATTCAGTGAATCATGCCACTCTGCATTTTATCTCAAAAAAGCAAAATCTCTCACATCACTGCGTTCGTTGTGATTTAGTTGATGGATCATCATTACCATTCATAGACAAAAATACTGGTATATGTTCACCTATAGAGCTTTGCTGGGTAAACTCCCAGAATACCTCAATTCCTCTATAAGCTCTAGTAGTTACCATCTGTGTATCAACATGTGGTTGCTCTTAGTTGTTACTCAGCACTATGACAGAATTTGGCAAAACAGTGTTTTCCTAGTTTTCCTTTCATGGAACAATTATAAAAGTTCTGAATCTACAAATATTAATATTGATTAATGACTTTAAGAGCACCATAAAAAATACAGTGTGAGAAAAATGTTGTTGAGCCCACTGTGCTTCAATAAAGCATTTTGATCTTTTTGTCCATTTGTGTAACAGACACGTTTTAATTAGATATGATTTCGTATTATGACTGATACCTTATCCAGGTCTCCCTTGTAAAAGAGATTTTGTATCTCAATGGGTCTTTATGGTTAAATAAATATTTTTTTTGTTTGTTTTTTATGATGAACATGGAAAATATTACGACTGCTAAACACTGATGTGTTAACAGTAATCACCTCTAGTTTATCCTCAATGAGCTTTTAGAGTGACTGGGGACTCTTACTATCTTCTTGTCTTATTTACAGTACATACCTTTCTGTTTCCTGTTCAGGTGAAGACATTTTATTCATAAACCCAGGGAGGCTGCTCATGTCCACATAACCGTCAGTCTCATTAGCAGAGGACAGCCCCCGATTGGGCCGATCAAAGAATTCTGTGACTGGAATATGTCGGACAGGCCGTTGCTGTGGAACCTGAACATTCTCATAATCCGAGCTGATGGCAGGAACATTCTCATAGTCTGAGGTATCTGTGTTGGGAAAGGAGATTGAGCGAGGCTTGGTCAGGGGAAGAGGGATGAAAGGCACACGGGAATGGTCCTCAAAGGACTCAACACGGACAACACTGCGACTGAGAAAGGACACAGAGTTCCCTTTTCTTTTGCTGTCCTCATAGAATAGAAACTTAGAGGCAGCTTCAGGTGAAGAATGAGGTTTATAAGCAGACCTTGACTTGAGCTGTGGAGAACCACTTATACTCCGTCTGTCCAGATTCAGCAGCCTGCTGGACATTTGGTGGCTGCACTCTGTGGCCGACTTAGAAACAGATGAGTTTATATCCACCACAGATTTGCTCTCAGTTTTCCGTCTAAATTTAAGCATCAGGAAATGCTTAATAGACTTTTTTTTCTTTTGTTTCTCCAATGAGTCACCTTCAGTGAAAAGTGAGGGTGAACTCTTTGTAATGGGTCTCTTGGTGATGTAGGCCAGCTCAAATGGAGGGGGGATGTCCACGACAGATGTTGGGGTGGATAGGCCACTGGTTGAGCATCGGGAGAAGCTTCCAGATGAACAAATGGCACCTCCCTGTCTGGAGGTTCCTTCCCCGTAGCCGTACACACCCAGAGATGTGTCTTGCCCCTCCATAGACAGAGAACGGGGATACAGGGACAAATAAGGGGTTTTGGCATGTGTTCTGTGCGCTGAGCTTAGCATGGGGCTGCTACTCATCATAGGTTTTCCAAATACACTCTTATAGGGCCTTAAAACAAAATGCATTCCCATGTCCGGCACATTATTATTAATGCATTGTGATCGTGTCTGGGAACACATCTCTGCTGACCTCTTACCAAACGGAAAAACATTTTCTCCCTCAAAACTGTGCCCTGGCTCCTCATAGACATGATCATTACTGATGTCCTGATCTGTGTCAGTGGTGTCATCTAAAAACGGTACTATGTGTCCTTCAAGGTCTTCCTCATCCTTTGAGATATCCGAGTCAGTTGGGGAGAGCAGCTGGCTCTCTGAGAAAAAAGAAGCCAAGGTGGTGTCAGGATCAGTCGGCAGAGAGATAGATACCAGACTGCACCTCGGCTGACTGTCCAAATGATTGAGCAAGACCTCTGCTGTCTGAACCTCAGGTTCATCTGACCCAACAGTCGTCCATTCCTTATATGTTCTTACATGGTTTTCATCACCGTACCGATTGTTAGCAATCTCCACGTAATCTTCAGCGTTTTGTCCATTTGCTGAGGTTTTCTCACTTGTCCCAGATGATATTCTTCTTATGGACAACATTTTCTGTTGAGTGAGGTGACTCTCTGGTTGTCCATGAGTGGTTTTGTACGTTTGTATCATCTCTCTGTTAATAATGTCCTCTGAAGAGATGTAGTACGGCTCATGATTCAGACCCCCCTCCTCCTCAGCATAGTTTTTAGTTGCATTACAGACCTGTTTTGGATGTTTTGAAAGACAATCATAAAAATAAGTGTTTGATAGGTTTTTGCCTGTCTGTTTTGTGCCATGGTTAAACTTCTGAATGTTACTTGCAATGTCACAATCAGTGGCAGATTCCTCTTCTTTTCCTTCTCTATCTATTTGCATGCAAGTGTCATTAATGAAGAGTTCAGATTCATCTGTGAGAGACTCAGTTAAATCATCAGCTGTACAGTCACCTGCTTCGTCCTCCTTGACTTGGAGAGTTTTCTGCCTCTTCTTCAGCAGTTTATTTTCGGGGGAAAAGCAGCCCACTTCTTCATCAATGTCATTAACAGAAATGTCCCCCACAGAGATTCCATCTGTGTCAGCGAGTGCCTCACCTGCATCCAAATCTTCAGCATTCATGTCCTCTGCCATGTTTGTGTCAACCATCTCCACCGCCTCTTCAGAATCAGCTGTGAGCGCAACGTCACTGACCCAGAGAGTTTCCAGGGAGTCCACCTCCTCTGTAAGAGCACTGTCAGTTAACCTCCAGTCCTCATCCTCCTTCTGAAAGTCCTCTTCCTCTTCCTTTTCCTCTCCTGTCACGTTGTCATCCTCCATTCCCAGTGACACATTGTGAACATCCTTTTTTGGGGATGTGAAGATGTAGTCACTCAATTGTTGTTCTGCTGGTAACTCGTCTGCAACCATTCTGCTTAGGGTGTTCTCCGTCTCCTGGGCTTCATCACCCTCAGAAGTTAGCAAGCTGCCATTGATGCATCCTCCGTGGTTGCCATTAAGTTCTGGTGTGACTTTAGGTTTTGGGGCTATAAAAGGTTTGGGACCCCTTGCTGCAGACATGAGAGGGGAGGGAAGCTTCAGGCTGCTGTGACAAACAAATCTTGGCTTTGGAGCGACAGAAGGCTTGGTACAGTCTGAAAGAACAACAGGAAAAGGAAACTGTAAGATTATGTGCTTTAAAATAGCTCAAAGGTCATTTGTATTGTGTTTCAGTGACCTAAACCTGCTCAGAGTTTCTAGATATTGTCACATGGTTGCATTTTTACTGTTTGCTTCAGTGAAAAAAGAGCAGAACATTTGCTACCGTTCTGGCAAACTATCAAATGTTGGTCAATGATTTTAAAACTTTGGTATACACTATAAGTTAAATCAAATTATTGTTTGCTTTTACATGATTTGAATAATCTAAAAAGTCTTTGGGATTTCCCTGTTTTACTTCCTGTGATTCAAGAGAAAACCCACTCAGACTGACTTTACCGGTTCGGGAACGGAATATGTAGCATAGGACGAAAGCAAAAGAGTTCCTGTGTAATTATTACGTTTTGTTAACACTTTAATGAATTAACATTTAATGAAGCCCCTGTGTAAGAAAACCATGTCCATGATTTTCTGATTAAGAAAATTATGGACATGATCTTATCTTGAAACTAATAAAGTCGAGATTTTGCTAAAAAAAACACACTGAGGGCTGTCAGAGAAATATGAAGACAATCATTTTCAAACGCGGTAATTGCTCTAACAGCAAGAAACACTGCATTAAACAGTCTATGGTGCTCTTCACATCCTGTTGCTAAGCAGGAATTCTCCATGTATTCACAGGGAATGTAAAATAAATAATCAAATGAAACTTTTTTATTAAATGCCGAATGCTCACTTACTTGACATCCAACATGTAAAGAATTGTAATATTTTAAGACCAGCAGCTCAAACCCACCCTTGTCATTTTAAAGAAATCGTCTCACCTGAGTTCATTTTGGCGAAGCGAACATCCTCAACATCTCGTCTGCGGAAGCAGCTTCGCAACATTCGGGTTTGTATGGCATGGAAAAAAAAAGGAGTCAAACTCAGTTGAGCGGTGCAGAGAGTGAGTGAGTTGGTCCAAAAGAACACCGCTCTGTCTATTTTCCACTGAGAAGGAAACGCAGCCAGCTGATCGTTTGTGCGTCCTACGGCGCGCAGAACGCGACTGGAAATTAAATGGAGAAACGACTGGAGCCGCGCTCCCCATATCCAATCCTACAGGACTTCTATCGCAGCTGCAATTGGTCCAGTCAAGAGTCAGAAATTCTCTATTAATATTGCTAAATATGGTAATATAGTTTTACGGACGTCATTTGTGATTCCTGCAAAATATTAAGACCGAAAATGATGTTTTATGGACGCATGAAGGTTGTAAAGAGAGTTTGACATCTTATTACTGACAAATTACACATGAAAACAACCAAGAGTCTAAGAAGTCAACAGGATAATGCTACACTGTTAAAAAACATGTTTTAAAGTGGACGAACCAGTTCATAATAATTGTTTTTATTTTACTAAACCTTGAACCAAAAAACTTGTGGTTGCCAGATTGTGATCAATGACATTTAACTGTTAATAGATTGAAAACATGGGCTGCTTTTGACACTTTTCTAGGGTCTATCATAATGATATTAAATTTTGTTAGTGTGTTAAAGATTTAGGGTGAGGTGGGTTTCTAGGTTTTTGTAATCACCCTGACTGATTCTTGGTGTGCTCATTTATGAAGAACAGGGTTCAGCCACACCGTAGTGCAGCTGATGCTACATATAACAAATCAACTCCTGCTGATGTTTTAAGTTAAATATTTAACATCATCACATTAGTATTCTGCTCCAGCTGAAAATTTAAATTTGGCAGGAATTACTTAACCAGAAGGTGTTGATGTTAGCTAAAGCTAGTCAGTTCACATTTAGATTATGCCAACAATAATGTTGGTTCAGGCCATTATATGTCTGTTTGGCTATCTCTATAGTGCCTCTAGGATGTCATTAAAACATTATATTCCATTTATAACAAAATGGGTATCATCAAAACACTTTTGTGCTGGTATTTATTTATTTCCACAACACAAGAAGAAGAAGAGAGAGCAGACCAGTGAGGAAGATTAAGAGACAGAAAGAGATCAACAATCAGGCCACCAAGCCAAGCCTTCTGATTGAGAGAAGAAAGACACCAGCTAACCAGTTATAGCTTCTCAGTATCCACAACATCGGTTTGGTTCACAAAACGAGCCTTCCAACTAAAATGGTTAACAGAGCATTAGAGTGTTGGAGTAAAGAAAACTGCACTCAGTATACAAGAACAAGATACAAGCACTTGGATCTTTGTAGGACTAATTTATGTCACTTTTTTTATTTTTATACCTTATTCTTGATTTAGGGCTGCACTGCAAACCTGTGGGTCAGGATGTTGCCGCGCAGCAAGAAAGTCCTTGGTTTGATTCCACCAGGGGCACTTCTGTGTAGAGTTTGTGTGATCTCCCCATGTCTGAATAGGTTCTTTCTGGGTTCTGCAGCTTCCACTCACTTCCTAAAACATACAACTATGGTCAACTAGTCGCTCCAGATTGTCCATTTGTATGAGTGTGAGCATGAGTGGTTGTCGGTCTTTCTGTGTGGCCCTGCAATGAACTGGTAACTCATCCAGGGTGTACCCTGCCCCTCGCCTGGTCGCCTGGATAAGCTCCAGCATACTCCAGGAGCTGGATTTGCATAAGCAGCTGTAGATGAGACAATTGCAATTGTCTCATCTTCAAGAAGGTGAATGAATGAACTTGATTTATTGACCTGGTATTGCTTTCAGTATATTTGATCATGACAAAAAGACAAGTACATATAAACCTAAAAAGACCTAATACAAATAAAGATCTGGAACGGTAGTCAATTAAAATGAGATGTTTTATGGTGAAGAAAAAAATCTGCTCTATCTCTGGGGACTGAGCCCCCCGAAGGTCTGACCCTCTACCACCCATGCCGGAAAACTGATCTATATATCGTCACTTTTATTCTAACCACTAGTGTGGTTATATATCATACATTTTAGGTTTGAGTCATATTAGTAAATTTAACAAAAAACATATTGTGCTATTATTTCCATTGAATCTAAGCTTCAACAATTTGGTTAAATTGTGGAAAAATAAACTAGTTCAGATTTGAGGTAAACATCCACAGAGCCCAGTTATGTCTGAAAGATATTTTCATGAATCAATTTTCCTCATCATCTCTATATCATGTCTGACCGAAAAACACATTTGATCTTCAATCCGTTCTCTTCCACTGATGAACAGCCTTGTTTCCCCTGCGCCCCATCTGACTGTCTGATTGGTGTACAATAGGCTCTTTTACACATAACAGGAAACTGCTCTCCCTGTTTCCTGCACAGCCCAATTTCAAATTCTTCATTTAACATTTAACCCCTTAGTGAATTCACTGTAACTCAGAGGTGATGAAGTAAAGAATGTCATTTTCATTCTTTAGTAGTGATCAGCAGGTTAGGATTTGTTTTTCATTAAAAAACATTTGTCCTGTGAATCAGAGAATCAGCAAAAATATGGAAATATAGAACACTCCCTGAAGTGAGGCACAGGTGTCCCTATTATAACATCCAATGCACCAGTGTCTGCTGGAGGTTTATACTGCTTCATGTTGGTTGAGTTGGTTCTTCATGTCATGTGTTTTTGAGCACTCTGAGTCAACTGTGTATTACATTTTATTTGATACTGATACAGTATACGTAATTTTTCACTGATTGCTTTATTTCAGATAAGATCATTTAATGCATGTATACTTTGTCATAAAATGAATCCACTGAACTTTACCAAATTTTAAAGAAAGAAGAATAAACTCTTAAAAATGGAGCCCCGTTGTTTTTTCTGCTCAGTTCATGTTCATATCAATTAAATCAGTTCAGTGAATTCCTGCAACCATTAATGGAAATCCTGAGACATTCCAAGAGAAAAAAAAATCTTCCAGCTTGAACAGTAATGGAACAAAATACCTTTTCTACGTTGCTCCTGTTGCCCTCATTGAAAAACATTATATGGCAGCACCCCTGACCGCCATTCTGTTGGTGCAATAATTGTGTTTTCATACCAAGTCAATAAGGGGGAGGATGGTGGGCCCCGCACATGGCCAATATGAAAACATGTTGGACACGGGGATGAGGGTGTAGGTTTCCCCCACATATAAACAGAATAATAATCATAGTGCTTCCAAAATGTTGTTGTCAAATATCATGTAAACACCAAAGCTGTGTTCTCCTTTAGTACCACTGTATATGACTCCACTTGACTATTTCCTTTCCTCTAAGTCTAAAAGGTATGCGGTCTGTGTGTGCCTGTGTGTGCGTGGATGTGTGTGTGTGTGTGTGTGTGGGTGTGTGTGTGTTCCTCTTCAAATCAAAATTAATGTCTATAGTTAAACAACTAATCAATAAATTCTTATTTATGTACTGCGATTGCATTAGGAAAGTTGGGAGATCCAGGTCAGACATACATCCTGAATATATTAGATATGTACAGTAACAGTATTGATCAATGTGTGTGTATTGGTTCGAGGCAGGTACAGTAAGATCCTTGAGGTTTGTCTGTGTATCTCCTGTTTGCTTCAGGCGAGGAAAGAGTGCATCGTCTCCTCTCTCCTGCTCTGGGGTGTAATAATAAGACAGGAGCTTAAAAAAGGAACTCCATCTTGATATACTCCTTCCTGTGAATGTTTTTAAGTCTTTCAGTGTAAGTAGAGCACGGAGGGGGTAGTCACCCAACTTAATGGATAATCATAGTTATTTTCAACCTGGGCCTCATTGTTCTACTTTTTCATATCAATGTTGTTGTTTTTTTAAATCAGCACTTACTTCAATAAAATTGTCTTCTGTTGCCAGGGAGCACCACAATTTTAGACTAATTCTTGAATTCTTTTTGAGCATTTTATATTCAATATACAGTACCGTATATCATATTGTATATTTTTTCTATTACATTGTTAAAGAATGTTATTGTAATTATTCTGACATGTAAATATATTTTCTTGGCTTTAATTCAGGAAGCTAAAAAAATACAATAAGAAAGAAATTAAGTGGCTATTAGTAAAAAATATTACTCACACAAAACAAATTCATACATAAACTAAAAACACTGATGCCAATTTGTGTATCAATGGGACCTATCTTGTATTGTCTTTGGAAACACTGAGCCCTGGGAACTTTAACGTTTTTTGAACCCATAGGATGCAGGAACAAACTCTTCTATTGGAGTTGTCTAATTTTAGTCTGTCTTCACATCATGAAGAGGAAGAAAACACAGCTGGAGGGTTGTTTGTGTTCTTCTGTGAGAACCTTCTGACAAGTGCACAATAGGAAACACTCTGACAAAGGAAAGATGTAAAAATAAGATTCATGACAGCACCATTAGAACCTTTATATCTACTAAAATTTTTCTCATGTTTTCTTTGTTGATACAAACTTGGGTAAGATAACTGAGTTAAACCAATAATAGGCTGAACTAAACAGGTAACTGCATGAACTATTTTAATGACACATCTCCAGCAGTTTATTTGTAAAAGGCATCTAATTTAATGATGCAAAACCAGAGATACTTTTATTTCATTCTTCTTCCTTCTCAAAACCTGGTGCCTACATTGCCCACAATACAATAGTGGCCATTCAGGTAATACAGGGTGTACAATATAGTGGCAAGCCGCGAGTGTTAAGCAGAGATGAGAGCCATAAAGGCACGGTAACTTCACATGTCTTTGATACCACACCCTGGATATTTTTTCATTTGAAATTTCCAGTCTTTCTGGAACAAATGACATCACTTTAGACAATTCATCAAATTTTTTCATGTTCTGCCTGTAGCCAGAAGAGGGTTTCTGTATCAGGAGCAGCAGCAATGCAACGTAAACCATAAACAGTCTTGAATCCATGAGAATCTCTGAGCCTCTGCACCCCCCATCCTCCAACATGTGATTAGAATTACTCAAACTTCTCTTAATACCTCGTCAGCATATCTAGATGTACACTAAATTGCTGTGCTGATTTTTCAAGCATTTTCTGCACAAAATGCACATCACAACACGTGCTGAGATTTATTCATGGGTTTGGGCTTTCAGCGAATTAATCACTGTTGATTAAAGTGACAGTTTTTCACTGAACTTGATCAATAAATCAATCAGGTTGAATCAAATATCGCTTCCATAAAACCACATTGGATTAACCTGAACTGACCCTCCATCACTAGCATTATGTCCATCTTCAATAAGTTGTCAGTGGACATGATGTGTTTATCCATTCAGGCATTGGAGATAAATTCAACGCAATAAAAAATAATGAAAGGTGAAACTACATTTGTAATCACCACATTTAAAGTAATACTTTCATTTAAGCTTTTTTGTAGGTGAAGTATGTTTCATTTGCACTTTTTGTAATATCCAATGTTTACTCTGGTTTGGCCAGCTGCCAAGTTTCATTAATAGTGAGGAGAAAAGCAGATGAAATAGACTCTATATTTTTAGAGGAAACATTTATCTTTGAATAAAGGACATATTGAGATGCAAGTAGTCCCTTAACAGCCCCGGTATCTTACAATCAATACTGGCCATGTGACACTGGAGCAAGCATGAGTGATATCAGTGCTGCCAAGAAACACTGCCCGTTTAGGAGAATCTAATCTAACCAAAGTCATTGGCAGTCACATTTTACCATTAAATGTATCTCAGTGATTTGATTTGACAATAATGTGCATACTTTTAACTCTTACTTACTATTCCATGAGTGACCTTTTCTTATGTGGATCACAAATCCTACAAACTTTTCTACCAAACTTGACGATCAATCAAAAATTGTTACCAGCAACCAGTTATTTCCTCTTTATGTTTAGAGAAATGGTTATTTGGGAATAAAGATGATTAAATCACAAGATCTACTGATATCTAACATAATTAAGAGTATGGTTACTCAGAATAATTGTAAAAACATCGCTGAATTTTTTTCTGAATTGTTTGGCTTACTCAACACAGGGGCATAATCTTTGGCTTTGATAAAAGATTAAAAGACTATTGGGCCATCTGATTGCATCAGTTGGAGTAATAATTCTACAAGTTTACAATCAGAGCAGCACGAAACAGCACAACATATACCCAACACATAGTGATAACCAAAAGCTAGTCCCTGAGAGGTGGTCAGGAACTTTAAGGTAGATCTCACATCTTTTGGTCAAACTAGGCTTTCCAAATGTGAGCATGAGCATGAAAGGCGAACTACAGAATCAGACCAGCACAAAGAAGTTCAAACACTCATGCAACGGAAGAGACCATCTGGAACATGTTTTTGTGGAGGTGAGCTTCATGGTGGATCTGTCTAGAATAGAATGTCAGAGGGAGATTGAAAAGCGGCCAGATTACATGGTGAGATTCACAACCTAAACCGGATGGGAAAATTGACCTCTGTAGAGCTTTTCACTCTTTAATCCCATACACAAGGCCTTTTTTTTGCAGGACTCCTGCACCATCTAACGTTTTGAATAGAATCAATTAAAGCATATAAGGAATCTATTTTGAATCACCTCTGTGACAGCAAAGGGGTGATAAAAGCACTGAATTCCATATTTGTTTAAATGTGAGGTAGAAAACAAAATAGGATGTGATCAACCAACAGCACATTGGTGTGGCTCGAACCAGAGGACTTAAAAAGCTCAACTAACAATTAGCAGCTAACTAAAGAAAAAAAAACAACAATCAAATATGTCTTTGGAATTTGAGTTAAAGTTTGAAGTCTTTGTTGTCCAAGGATACGGATGACATTAGCCACCACATAACAGGGAAAGGTTTTTAAGGGCTCATTTTATTTTGTTAATGAAGATTACGAATTAACTTTGAGATTGCTCGCGAAGGGAGACAGAATGAAGGATCCTCCTACATAGTACATCTTAATTGGTATGTGCACTGATCTCGATGATAACATCATGTTCCACACATTGATTGGTCAGTAGACAGTGCTTTTAATTTATCTTTTTTCCTGGACACAACACCCTCTGGTGCAGGTTTGATGTGTAGTATAAGTTATCTCGGTGACATATCCAAGAAAGAAGAGGATCAGCCCCTAAACGCTGAACGCCCCAGGCTATCCTGGAGATTAACTCGCTATCCATAAATCCTACTTCACAGTTCAAGCCTCAGGACTTCAGCCTCAAAAAATGGCATCAGGTTTTGATTGAAATTTGTTAAATTGTGATTGGTACATGCCATGCTGTTTGAGCCCTACGCACATCAAAATTTTGAACAAGTTCCAGAAATTGTTGAAGTGAGTCAACGAAAACCGCATTGCAAAAAACAATCATTACATGAGTTGAGAGAGAGTCCGATTGATAATGTATCATCTGTAAACCTGACTCCATGTGTGCAGTGTGAATTAACATTTTAACATGAAGACTTATATTTTCAGCATCCTGCTTCAGTATGTTTTGTACAATTGTGTACATAATTAATCCCCCTCTCAGACCACACAATGATCAGTTTTTATTTTGACTCAGAAAGGTCAGATCTCGTCAAAAAATGATTGCCATTTCTGACAAGATGGACAACATGTTTCAGACACTTACTACCCCATAGACTGTAGACTCAGCAAAGACTGTAATACTGCCACCTTCATAAAGCGGAAGAAGCAGAAATATTGTTGCATAATTTAAATGAAATTACTTGGAGTACCAGGTCTCCTTTGTCACAAAATCTTCAACAATTAATGTGTGTGTGTGTGTGTGTGTGTGTGTGTGTGTGTGTGTGTGTGTGTGTGTGTGTGTGTGTGTGTGTGTGTGTGTGTGTGTGTGTGTGTGTGTGTGTGTGTGTCTATTTTAGTACAGTCATATTAATATGTGAAAGGAAACTTTATTAAATGAATTGGACAGACCAGATAAGTCAAAGAATCAGTCATTTTTGTGAAGTGCTGTTTTAAAAAAGAATCATTAAAACCATAACATAAGCAGACCCAGAGTAGTACTGCAGACAGAGAGCATGCTGGGTGGTTTGGAACAGCCCGAGAGTGAGAGTGGACTGCCAATGAGTCCACGGGCCCTTTCCTGCCTTTTTCACTCTCTGTTTCTCTTTCACATGAGCAGAATTTATGAGGTCATTACGAGTGTGCATGCAGTGTCAACAGTGCCCAGCTAATATCTTTATCCTGCTCCGTGAGGAGCAGGCCATCTGTCAGACGACACAGCCACTGGCCAGGAGACAAACTGCCCTCCGAGCTCACGGTTCAGCTGAACACACGCAAACACAAGACATTTAACAAGCCTCAGCATTTCAAACACATCAGCCAACAACTTCAATAATGAATTCAGTGCAAGTTTTACCATAAAATCTGTTCATTAATGGTGCAAAATGGAGTCTGATCAGATGTCTGTATCAATGCTGTATATGTTATAATACAAGAAGAAAAATATTAATCTGTCTAAACTGAAAACTGTGAAGCACTAAAAGCTGACACATAATGTTTGGACAGATTTGTATACAGGTATTATGATAATACCTGTATGCAAACATTATACAGGTACATTTTTTTTTAATTCAGATAATTTTCTAGAAAATCTTCTTATGTAGAAAAGATCATTTAGAGGTCATTTAGATCATTAAGTACAGGTACGCCTCTGCTTACATCATTTCTTGTTCTTGATTATACATTGGTATTTGAAAAAAATACAGTACACAGAAAACAGTACACAGTACACACATCTTTTTACTCGACTTTACATTTGTCAGCCACAAATATTGGAATAATAAAATCACGAGTTAATCATTTGTAAGCTTAGAATAGATCTATATTAAACATATATTATTGAAAATGTATTCATAAATGAAGTACAGTACAGAACTGGGAGTGGTTATTTTAACGTGGAGACAAGTTAATTTGACTTGTGTCTTTTTTCAAGTTACATCGCAACTCCTGAAACCAATTAACAATGTAAGCTGAGATTTACCTGTATTATGTATTGACAAGGAAAAAATAAAGCAATTTGTTTATCCATCTGTAATTCTTGAATTCCAGAACGCTGTTGTTTTTAGCCATAAGTCCGTTGGTTTCTTCCGAGGACATATAACTTCAATTACAGATATAAAAAAAGCTAAAATCTATTTTATTACTTAATAAGGGAAAATTATGCCGTAAATTGTCCAATAACTCTGGCAGTGAGGAAGCATAGCAGCACCGTCGAATCTGTATTCAACAAAATGCCACTTATCCAGCAGTAGTAGAAAGTAACTGTGCAGGTTAATTCAAATTCTTCTACTCCACAATATCCTAGAATGGATTATTGTATTTTTAATTGAGCAACTTTTAATTGAATGTCAAGGTTACCAGATATTGTAAATTAAATTTCATAAAGCAACTGTAAAATAAATGCCTTATTAACATTGTGTTTCATTTTATGTATAAAAATAGTGTGTCTGAAACATTAGGATGTGTGTCACTCATTAGCAGTTCCACATAGAAACATCTCTTAGATAAAACTCTTAACATGATATAACTGAAGTAATTGTCTGAGGTATAAAACACATAAACAAAAATTATTTTACAAATAAACCAGATAAATAATACAAATGTATTCATCAGAACTTTGTTTTTTATTCATTTGTACTATATCGTACTCCTATGTTACCTCAGACTTGTTTTTTGATCCTTCAAGAATCTTTTAGAAACCACAGGGCACCACGTGCAACTATATTAAATAGTCTTGGCCTGTTTATGATTGTTGTAATAATTTAACACATGAATAATGTAATCTAGGTCAGTGACATGTTTCTTTATGATAAATACTTGGATACAGTATAACTGTATCTATAGCCTATTACATTTCATTATTTGCAAGTCTTGACAACTTTTGTTAAATTGAAAAAAAACTTCTAGGGGTGATAGCAGAGATTATTGTACATTTCTCAAGGCAACATAGCTACCAGGACCAGTACTAGTAATGGTCAACAGAGGTGGTATTTACAACAAAAATCCAGCCACCTCATGTTGTGAATTGAACCAGAGCCAAATGCTGTAATTTGCGGCTCAATGGGGTCCCTCTTCCTGTGATCCATCTGCTGCAGGGGAGACACTGCTCACTGGCACCAGTCTGTTTTGAATGTGGCTGTTTGACACATCACAGCAGGAGTGACATTATGACATGGTGGCAAGAGCAGCTCAATAGCTGTGGCAGCATTTGCTCTCATTACGCACACACCAACTCATTACAGCTCACTGTGGGGTGATGCCGACAGAGGGTCCAGGGCCTTCATCTGAAGCACATTGTCTCGCAGTTAGAAGGTGGTGAGACATGGCAGTGGAAACGCTATTCGCTGATGGACCATTAAAGATGCCTACAGCAGCAAAACATTGCTGTGTTTGAGTACTGTGAGATGTTGAACAATAATGGATTTTAATTGTCTGCCCTGTGGACGTTGCTCTGATTTAGATGCATGCCCTCAAAAAAATCAGAGCTTTATGTGTTTTTTTTCAGCAATGCATATATTTTTTGCTCAGTATCTTCCAAATAAAGAAAAAATTGGCCTCCAATGATCAAATCTTGAGTACTGGTATTAAATGACATTTGTAATATAATTAATTTGTATCTAGCAAGCAGTACATTTTGTGATAATTATAATTATTGCAACAAAAACAGATATGGTAGTAAACACAGGGATAGAGCAGGCTCAGAAAAAATACATGCTGCAGTTCAGCTCTTTGAATTTTCATATTTCATCTTCCCTTTCCATCCAATCAAATTGCATTATTTGATATTTCTAAGGTAACTCTGACAACAGACAAGTTAAACTCCTGCAGTGCTCCAGAGCTGAGATAAGCACACTGAAGAACAACTTGCATCCCTGAAGAGAGAATCACGTCTGCAAAAGGAAATGAAACCAATCAGCTACTCATCTCAGGTGGTACAATAAAGAATGTGATATTAATTTAGATAGATGAACCTGCTTACGTATTAGAAGTGAAATGTAATAAGCTCTAATGAATGTTGCATTCCACTTGTCTCTATTTCAGTCTTGCAGGACCTGCACACAAAAGCCCCCTATTGTTTTATGACTTCACTAAAAACTTATCATAGTTACTTTCATAATCCTCTGAAAGTTTTATCTCACTGTTTTCAACTGTGTGTGTGTGTGTGCGTGTGTGTGTGTGTGTGTGTGTGTGTGTGTGTGTGTGTGTGTGTGTTTTATAAGTCTATATGTTCAGTTTGAAGAAATAGCTCTCTCCATTGTTTTGATATCACCAAATAAAAAACAAAGAAAAAAGAACATTATCCTGTGGTAGCTCTCACATGCCCTTGGCCTCAACAAGGTTGTTAGGTTATCGAAACTCTAAAGTAACCAAGGCATGGCCTCTTGAAACAGATATCTCTGCCCATTTTTCACATTGATTAATTTTTTCATGCCCTGAAAACCACATGTGAAGCACAGAAGAGTCAGTTCTAGAAAAAGACAGTAAGACTTTTGGGGGACTTAGAATAAAAGTATGCCATCCCTCTGTAAAATTTTCTTCGAGCAAATAACTTACACCGCATGCTGCAAGCAAATTGAAGAGCTTTTTTACCAATCCAAGTACCTGTATCTTATATCAAACATTGGAAATGCCTCTTTACTAACACCATCATTCACGTGGATACTGAGACACCTCTAACTGCTGAGGACCTGTGTATTTATTCACTCATTCATTCTTCTTCGGACGCTTTTTCAAAATACATTTTGTCATGGGTTACACTGGAGTCAGTCGTAGCAGACTACAGGCACAAAGCAGGGTACACCCTGGACAAGTTGCCAGTTCATTGCAGGGACATAAATAGACAAACACCCTCTCAGGCTCACACTCGCACCTTAAGGGGCATGTTTTGGTAGCTGAGGAAGCCAGAGAGAAGCTGATTTAGTGTTTTAGAGCTTTAGTGCTCAGACAGTTTGATGGAAACAAGAAGATCACATGAAATTACATACAGCTCTAATATTTTGTGGTTACATGGGATTTGTGTGGTCTTGCGTAGCTTTAAAAATGTAAACACCTGCAAAGTGTACTCAATTAAAATACAGGTATTACTCTAATTCAATACCACATACAGCTTTCATTTACTAAAATGAAAAAAGCATTTTGTGGCACCATGCTGGACGTAGTTCTCAATTAATATGCATGAAGGTATATTTGAATCCACGTGATTCTTCTGCAAACAGGCAGTTTAGATTAGATATTGTAACAATCCCTCATGCATGCGGACAAGGATGACAACTACGGACTTCTTTGGTCAGCTTTAATGAACACGTCCAGCTTTTACTATTAACAATTCCGAATTGACAAACTCCCGTTCAACACTCACCTTTCACACTCACACGTCCCCTCCCAAGTCTGGCAAACATGCCAAACATACACACACAACCGAACACACACACACACAAAAGAACACTGGGGATATCACAATATTATGAAAGTAAAGTCACCAACCGGGTAAGACTGCATTAGAATAACCACTCCTCTCTTTGTTATGGCCCACTAGCACACACTAGTGGCATAGTTGCAGGTCAGGTTTGGCTTTGATTTCAATAGATAAAAATAAAGATTGAGATAATGGGCAGCACAGTGGTGCAGTGGGTAGCGCTCTCACCGCACAGCAAGGTAGTTCCAGGTTCGCGTTCCGCTCTGTGCAGAGTTTGCATGTTCTCCCCATGCCTGCATGGGTTCTCTCCTGGTTCTCCGGTTTTCTCCCACCTCCAAAAAAATGCGCTTCAGGTTATTTGGCCGTTCCTTATTGCCCATAGTGTGTGTGTGTGAGCGTGCATGGTTGTCTGTCTTTGCGTGGACAGTTTCACCCGCCTCACACCCTAAGCAAGCTGGGATAGGCTCCAGCTTCCCGTGACCCACTGGGGTGGATAAAGAAGTTCAGAAGATGAATGAATGAATGAATATAAAAAAGTGCATTAAGTTTTTGTTCAAAGCTGAAAAGAGAAGTTTCTGGTTCTTGGTTATGGCTCTGGTAACTTAGCTCCAAGCTAACTTAAACGTAGATATTGCTAATTCTGAGGATACACAAATTATAATTTGTGCTTTTTTTTTTTAACAAACAATAACAAAAAACAATTTAATTTTTGTATATCAGCATCATGTTGGGTGCAAATCCATTTCAGGCTTTCAGTTGGGTACCAGGGAAGAACCTGTTTTTCAGTCTTTTGTCCATGTCCTTACAGCCCTGAGCCTGCTGAAGGGGAGGGTGTCCATGATGCATTGCCCAGGGAGTGTGTAGTCATGCCTGACCTTATCAGCGCTGATTCTGAGCAGGACTGGGTGAATATGTTCCGGGGTGGGAGAGGGGCACTGATGATTTGTTGCACAGTCCTAGTGATCTACTGCAGTCCTTCCCTCTCCTCTGGAGAATCAGATCCTCCATCCATAGCATAGGATATTTTTTGTGGTGCAACGGTAAAAGTTGGTGTCTAGTTTCATTACATTTGGTTCAACGCAGACGTGAACACTTGACCTAAGCATTCATTCTTTCTTTAAGACTGAATCATTTATTTGTTTTCAAACTCTCATTATCCTGTAGTCGTTTTCTAAATTTGTTTGCTTGCTCAATATGCTTGAATTTACCGATTGTCTTAATGGCCTATTATCTTTAATGGTGCCAGTGGTATTCCCTTTATTCCCTTCACTTGCTTTTATGTTAATGTTAGTAATTCAGAGAAGAATCCTGAACTAGTTCTGAAAGCTCAAAAGTAGGTTTCTTTAGTGTAAAATTACTAATACTGTTTTACTATGCTCTTTTGTTGCGTAGTCCTTACAGTATCAAAGATGCATCCCTGTCAGTGAACTTGTGGTTGTAGAATCTGCCCTGGGATTGAAAATTTATGAGTTTGATTCGCTGTGAGTTCAGTTCCACGTTGGGTCATTAAAACGCTATATTATTAAACCGCCTTGAGAATTAAAAACTTCCAAAGGAGTACCTTATCTGGACATCTTACCTGAGGATGCACCAGCAGTAAACTGTTGGTACATTCAGGGGGAGACCTGTTACTGCTCCAAAGAGAAAGAACATTTCAGAACCTGTATTGTTTCCCTGTTACAAAAAATCATCCAGGTTGCAAAGTTAGATAGGAAGGCTTTTGTTTTACATACAACAATAATTTATCTTTTATTATGTAAACAACAGATTGACATTTTTGTTGGCTACAGCAGGATTAAACTGCCAAAGCTAAATGCAGATATCATCTTTCAGTAAGTCCCTGAATGGAGGGAAGACCTGCCGATGAGACACGCCAACCTGTCACTAATAAATGAGAAAACTCATCAAAATGTTGAGTCAGCAAGTCAAATTCAGATGAGAAGATGCATATTTCTCCTTCTAGTTCGGTGGTTCTGAACCTGGGTTCGATCGAACCCTAGGGGTTCGGTGAGTCGGTCTCAGGGGTTCGGCGGAGACGGAGGTCAAGACAATTTTGCCGAACATACACGAATCACTGTGTACGTTTGACACATCGTGTCAATTCGTGATGACACGCCCCCTTAGCCATCACTGGCTGCAGGTGATCACGTGACGCTATATCGATTAGTCTACCTATGCTACAGGGTTTTGCGCACTCAGTAGTCGATTTATGCCTGTCATGATGGAACGTCATCTGATTGCTTTCTTAATATTTTAATTCATAGTAACTATGTTCAGCAAAAAAAGAAAGTGGTCGGACGAATATGTGCAACGTGAATTTACATGTACTGTTTAACGGAACATGATTTGTAATGTCAAGTTGAGCAACTCTAGTCTCACACTGGCAAAAATAAAGGAACACTTCCTTAAGCTGCATGGAAAACAAAAGAAACAGACTTTGCTGTGAAAATGACATAAGAGTAGCACTTGCCAAGGTGAAGCCACGCATATCTTAACTGGTCTCTCAATAACAACAGCAGAAGTCACTGATTTGCTGGCAGGTCATTTCATGAGAGTTCATGTTCTTTGAAAATGGTGTCATTAATGCACAATTCATTAAATACACCAGTAAAACTTATACAGTATTTTCTGCACCTAAAAGCCTTTAATTTTCTCAATTTCTTATAATCCAATGCTTATAAATGAAAAAAGTTTTAGAATAGACCATTCGTTGATAATACAGTTTGCTTTATAATCCAGTGCACCTTATGTATTAACATTAAAAAAAAAAAAAAAAAGTCATTCATTGAAGGTGTGCCTTATAATCAGTGTGCCTTATAGTGTGGAAAATATTGTAATTATGTCTTATTATTATTTTATTATTTTATTATTATTTTACTAAAGAAGGGTTCAGTGAGTGAGCATATGAAACTGGCAGGGTTCAGTACCTCCAAAAGGTTAAGAACCACTGTTCTAGTTACTGTTTGTGTGGTAATTTCACCCAAGGACGTCAGGATGTTTCTTGGTCTTCTTCGTGTAACATGGAAAATCTTTTTTTTTAAAAAAGCTGCTCTGAGCACTAAAGCCACTTTCTTTTCTATCTGTGCAAGAAAACACATCATGGCTCTTTAGTGTATTACCTCATAAGTATAACTTTTGATCTTAAAAACCAAGATTTTTTGGTATATAACATTTCAATATCATGAGATCAGAGAAAGCAATTTTTAGATTTTATGCTATGAAACTATGAAAAGATGAATAACAAATTAAGGTGTTTCATAAAACAGATGACATATTTCAGAATGCGCAATGATAGGCAGATTTCTGTTTCAGTTCCAGATTTTGTAAATTAAACATCATCAAAATATTAACTAAATCAAATAACTGCATGTATTTCATGACTGCAGTAACTCTAGACCAGGACATGATTGGAGATCACAATCAGACAACTGAGTGTGTCACATTTGAACCATGTTATACACAGTAATCCACAGGTGGACATATTGAGAGTTGAAGTGGTGAGAGCACAAAGCTTGATATTTAGCATTCTAAAGAACCATTACATATTCATTCATCTTCAGTTCAGATTAGCCTATACAAACTGATCACCACCAGCTGTATAGCAAGTGTACTGTTGTCCAAAGTTGTTTAAATCAATCCACTGAACTTTGAGAAACACAGACATTATGTACTGTTAAATCTGAGGAGATGTAGCCGATGATAGTTTCCAACTTAATGTGCTTGTGATCATATGGGAAAGGACAAAAATTTCTGAGATTATTTTAAATTGTAGTTTGGGGATCATGAATTGTGTGCTGGCCTGTTTAAGACAAGGAAATGATGTAAAACAACAGGAGGTCTGCAATCATGCCTGAAGAGGATCAATCATTAAAGGTTTACATTTTAGCAATGAGGGATAATGGATCATCCCAGGAGGAACTGTTGCCCTTTCCCAGATCTCATTATTTACTTTAGAAATTGTAGATAATAAATTACAATATGTTCCTAACAAAAATGGCAAATCTAAAACCATTTATATTGTGAATTACTCAACCACATATCATTTTTTTAATGATCAGTAAATGACCTGATAACATTACTATATTTTGGAAATTTTTTTAATAATTTACAGACAAGACCTTTGAATAGAGAAAGAAAATTACCATGTTAACTAAAACTTAACTCTAGTGGTAGAGCGTTTTCCTTCATCGCTATAAAACTACAGTAGTCCTGTCAGAGCAACTCAGAACTTCCACCATGAATGCGTAGAGCATCATCTGGTGGACATTTTAAATTGCACCTTGGTGTCAGTGTTAGTGTATGTCAGTAATTCATAATGTGAAGTTTTTACACATACAAGAACTAAACTTGCATTTAAAGAAAGTCAAAAAAGACCAGAAGTCGGAACTCAATTCTTGATATGTAAAATTTATTACCTGCTAAAACAACAAGGGTTGGGGACACTGAGTTCTTTGTTTATCTGCTTTAGTCAAAAATAAATGCATAGCAAACACAACATCTGAGAGCTCAGGAAGAGTTCCTGTAGAAGGACAGCATGTCATCTAAACTCTCCGCAGGCTGCTGGTGCTGGTGGTGCTCTGCAGGTTGGGGGGGCTGCTGAGGGGGCTGCTGAGGAGGATACTGACGGGGATACTGAGGGGGATACTGAGGGGGATACTGAGGGGGATACTGAGGGGAGAACTGAGGGGAGAACTGAGGTGGATAGCTGGGTGGATACTGGTACAAATACTGAGGGGGAAAAGGAGGAAGCGGGTGAGGTGTTCCAGCAAACTGAGGAGGAAACGGAGGGAAAAATTGAGATGGTGGATAATGGGCATTAAAAGGAGCAGACATTGGAGCTGAATCTGCTGGGGGGTCTGATGGCAAAGAGGTCTGTGATACTGGGGTAGTTGGAGGATGTTGTTCGGGTTGTGGAGGTGAGGGGGCAGTTTTGGGAATAGTCTCTGGTTCCTTCTTAGCCTCGGACATTCCCTCTGTGCCTTTGGGCCATTTGACGGTTGTCTGAGATTTACTCTCCTGAAATTTAGTCTTCTCTAGTTTGTGTCTCTTCTCCTCAGCAAAATATGCAGTGGGCGGAGCAAATTCTGAATCTCGCTCCTCACGACGCCGAGTTTTCCACTCACTAAACATAAATTCTGGAAGAAAATGTAAAAATGTGTTAAAAATGCCATGCACCTTGAAAACATTTGAGCAATCGAGCACAAGCACAATAAGCTCCTGCAGACATCATTCATGCTCATTACAAAGAGAGGTGAGGATCTAATCCTGTAACCATAGAGCTAATGGTGTTACTAGCTATCAGCAAAATGTATTGGATGGCTGAAAAAGAAATATTCAAAATTTTGGCAGAAATGATGACCAGATAAAAGCCTCAATCCTCAACTGTCATAATGTGAGGAAAATGTATCACAGGATAGAACATAAACCTTTAAATAATAATGCTCACCTTTTCCTCTGTCCCATTCTCTGACATGAGGAACTCCTGGTTTGGTGTCCCTCCTCTCCTGGATCTCCACCTCTACCTTCTTCACTTTGTTAACAACCGGTAGGTCCTCTGGAAGGGCTGAGGGTCCTATTAATTCACCTTCCCCCACCTCTCCTAGGGCAATTAACAGCAATCCCTCATTAGCATTCATTGGATCACTGAGCTGCAGCACCCAAATATATTTAATACAAGACAGGAAGGAAGGTTTGGATTCTAACCTTCATTCTCCTTCTCTCCTGGCTGTTCTTCCAACACATCTAGTTTGGCCTTCTTCATCTTCCTCTGCTTCACCTTGGCCAGCCGGGCCTGCAGGATGGCTTGTCTCTTGTCTTTCAGTTGTTCTCTCTTAGTGCGCTGCTCTGTTGTCTGAAAGACAGGACAGATGTAAGAACGAGACTGGACAAACACTGAAGGGGCAATAATCATTAGCTAAGGCTCAAAAAAGCATTTATACATTTGATTAGATCAGATTAGATTATAACTTTATTTATCCCTTAAGGAGGTTCAGTCAGCTAAATTAATTTCTCCGTCGCACACAGCACAGTAAGTACACAAAACACAGAAAAAACACACAGTAAGCACCAGCATAGAAAGTGGTACAACACCAAATAGAAAGAGTAATAAATAACCCATCAAGAATATATAAATAGAAAATCATAAATAGGCATAGAAATAAAAAATAAACAGGCCTGGTTAAGTATGGGTATAGTGACATGTCTGTAGTGTTTGTATTGTTTTTGCTGTATTGTTTGTGTCATCCCTCAGCTCTCATGTGGACTTTCTTCTTCTTCACCTCCCCCAGAGAGGAGTAATTTAATGGCTCGGGGGATGAACGAGTTCTTCAGTCTGTTTGTCCTGCATGTTGGAAGGCGCAGCCTCTGGCTGGTCAGGCTTCTCTGGTTCAACTTTAGTTAGTAAAGCTGCTTTATAAATAATGAAAACATAATTAAGGTGAGTGGAAGTGTAGAACCAGGGCTCGAAATTGCGACCATTTTGGTCGCATATGCGCCCAAATTTTATCTGTGTGACTTTTAAATATATTTGGGAGCACCACTGCAACGAGGGAAAAAAAAAATCTGGTGCGCCTGTTTTTTCTTTTCTCTCTCTCGCTCTTTCTCTCTCTCCATAGAGCAGGGGTCACCAAATGGCGGACTGCGGTCCGGATCCGGACTGCGGGATGGTTCTGTCCGGACCCGTGACCACTCCATTATAAATTCATGAGAGATTTTCTTGGCGGCTACAGACGGCGGGCGCTGCTCCTCCAGTTAATACGGTAATAGCGCCACTCAGTTCAGCCAATCAGATCCTTTGTTTACCTGCTCTGTCAGCGCACCTGGAAGTGAGACAGCTTGCTAACGCTGTGAGTTTACCACTACAGCAGAGCACAGAAGAAGGGAGACAGCATAGCTCCAAACGAAGGGAGGTTAACGAGGAAAACCGCTGGTTAACAATGAGTGGACGAAATTTATGTTTATTCCTCCGTCAGGCAGTTCAAAACCATTTTACTTCATATGGTCTGAACACGTAGCATGAATTAAAAGTGGTAACATGAAGCGCCACTATGAAACAAAGCACAGATCTTTTGCACAGAATTATTCCCTGAAGTCCGAGCTGAGGGCAAAATGACCGAGAAAAATGCAAACGAATGCATGGTGGAGTTTGGGGCAACATAAAACATCTTTTAGTGATGGGACAGTTGTGAATAAGTGCTTAAAAGTTGTTGTTGACATTTTGTTTGGGGGAAAACAAAGATGAGATGTGTGGAAAAACTCCCAATGTCAGCTTCAACAGCAACCAGAAAATCAGAAATATTAACAGCTTGATGCAGCTATTCAGAGAGCACCATGCATATCTGTGGCCATTGATGAGTTGTAGTTTTTGTGTGTGTCGGGTTCCTTCTCAAAGATAAGCTCTTTGCTGAGTGTAACACCACTATGAAACACACACAAGGGGAGAGGACATACATGCAGCAATAAAAGATGCTGATCAAGTCCAGTGGTCTCTTTCACCAACATTACAGGGACCACCACAAGGTGACCACCACAAGGTGTGCACAGGCACACCTTGTGTACAAGTAAATTACTGGCAGGCCACATGCACCTTTCTCTCATGAAGAAAGTTCTGTTTGCATTTTTCCCTGAAAGCCAGTTTTTATGCATGCTTTCTGAACATGTTAATGTTTTTTTACTTGAAGTGTAGGCCTTCAGTTCTTTAGGCTGGGATGTCTTTATGAGAAAAAGGATTATTCAGCTTTTTTTGCACTTAATTTTTTAATTCTGAGGTTTGTGTGTTCTTCAATCTAACATAAAGGCTTAAAATTTATTAGCCTGGGTCTACTTTTATTCATGGTGACTTGGTGAGGTAAAAGAGCTAGCTGTGCACTCACTTAAACATATCCTGCACTGAAAATTGATCATAAATGATAATGTGGATATAGTGGCCGGATATAAGACACAAACTGGACTTGGGTTCGGACCTTTTACTAAGAGGACATTTTTCTAACCGGACCTCCGTGACTTTTAATTGAATACCCCTGGTGTAGAGGGTCCTCCTGAGGAGAACTTTGCTGCTGGGCCTTCAGTGAAAAGGTGGATGAGAGAGGGACTGAGAGCCAGGAGACCCAACTAATGTTACAAACAGGTTTACAAAAGTGTTGACGGTTCTGTGAATAAAATCCATGCCATGTTACATACAGTTCCTTCTCAAAAAATTAGCATTGTGATAAAATTCATTATTTTCTGTAATATACTGATTAACATTAGACTTTCGTTTATTTTAGATTCATTACACACAACTGAAGTAGTTCAACCCTTTTATTGTTTTAATACTGATGATTTCGGCAAAAAAAGTAAAGAAAAACCAAAAATCCCTATCTAAAAAAAATAGTATATTTCATCCGACCAATAAAAAAGTGTTTTTAATACAAAAAAAGTCAACCTTCAAATAATTATGTTCAGTTCAATACTTGTTCGGGAATCCTTTTTCAGAAATGACTGCTTCAATGCGGTGTGGCATGGAGGCAATCAGCCTGTGGCACTGCTGAGTTGTTATGGAGGCCCAGGATGCTTCAATTGCGGCCTTAAGCTCATCCACAGTGTTGGGTCTGGTGTCTCTCAACTTCCTCTTCACAATATCCCACAAATTCTCTTTGGGGTTCAGATCAGGAGAGTTGGCAGGCCAATTGAGCACAGTAATGCAATGGTCAGTAAACCATTTACCAGTGGTTTTGTCAGTGTGAGCAGGTGCCAGGTCGTGCTGAAAAATGAAATCTTCAGCTCCATAAAGCTTTTCAGCAAATGGAAGCATGAAGTGCTCCAAAATCTCCTGATAGCTAGCTGCATTGACCCTGCCCTTGATCAAACACACTGGACCAACACCAGCAGCTGACATGGCCCCCCAGACCATCACTGACTGTGGTTAGTAGGTACTTGACACTGGACTTCAGGCATTTTGGCATGTCCTTCTCCCCAGTCTTCCTCCAGACTCTGGCACCTTGATTTCCAAATGACATGCAAAATTTACTTTCATCCGAAAAAAGTACTTTGGACCACTGAGCAACAGTCCAGTACTGCTTCTCTGTAGCCCAGGTCAGGTGCTCCTGCCGCTGCTTCTGGTTCAAAAGTGACTTGACCTGGGGAATGTGACACCTGTAGCCCATTTCCTGCACACGCCTGTGCACAGTGGCTGTGGATGTTTCTACTCCAGACTCAGTCCACTGCCTCCGCAGGTCCCCCAAGGTCTGGAATCAGCCCTTCTCCAAAATCTTTCTCAGGGTCCGGTCACCTCTTCTGGTTGTGCAGCGTTTTCTGCCACACTTTTTCCTTCCCACAGACTTCCCACTGAGGTGCCTTGATACAGCACTCTGGGAACAGCGTATTCACTCAGAAATTTCTTTCTGTGTCTTACCATCTTGCTTGAGGGTGTCAATGATGGCCTTCTGGATAGCAGTCAGGTCGGAAGTCTTATCCATGATTGCTGTTTTGAGTAATGAACCAGGCTGGGAGTTTTTAAAAGCCTCGGGAATCTTTTGCGGGTGTTTAGAGTTAATTTGTTGATTCAGATGATAAGGTTAATAGCTCGTGTAAGGTACCTGTTCATGATATGCTAATTTTTTGAGATAGGAATTTTGGGTTTTCATGAGCTGTATGCCAAAATCATCAGTGTTAAAACAATAAAAGACCTGAAATATTTCGGTTGGTGTGCAATGAATCGAAAATATATGAAAGTTTCATTTTTATCATTACATTATGGAAAATAATGAACTTTATCACAATATGCTAATTTTTTGAGAAGGACCTGTATATTTTCTGTACGCCTTGCTTTTGGGTAGGTGCTCCTAAAGTCTTTGCTGGTTCTACTAACTTCTAAATTTGGGAGCACCAGTGCTACCAAGAAAAAAAGTTAATTTCAAGGCCTGTGTAGAACATATTTTTGTCATGTGTAAACATGTATACATGCACATGTAGTGTGGTGGCATCTTAAATATAAATACTTTAGATGAATTCAACTGTTTTTGTATCTGTTCAGTTATCCGAAGCTCACCTGATCTCTGAGCATATCCAGAGTTTCTCTCTGCTTTCTGCGAAGCTCTTCATCCTGAGAGAATGAAAAGTAGCCCACACCAAGGTCCCGAGCCTCTGAGGTGAAAAACAGAAAACTTGATTTGAATGGCTTTAAACACAACAAAACCCTTCATTTCGGATGTATGTGGAAACATTTTAGAATGCTTTAATAGTGACCTTGCCCTCTGATATCTTCATAGTGGATTGGTCCAACAGGCCTCTGCAGAGCCTCCTCTTCCTCCCTCTCCCACTCCTGCCTCTGCAGCTCCCGACGCATGTCTTCTGAGAGTAAGGTCTTGTCAGATACAACTTTTCTAAATGAAAGAATCATATCCAAAAGACCTACAGCTGTCAGTGTGACACAAACTTTCAGTCTCCAATTTAAAGATATTGTGAAATGTGAGTTTCAGTTTTTGCTATTTTGTTACCGATTTCCTTGAAGGTCTTGGTCCATTTTTTTGAAATCTGGCAGGTCTTTCTTCATACATCTTCGAGATCGTCCCAAAGTGTCCACATAATCCACCCTTCAGAGAAACAACGGGCAAAGAGAAAAGTCATAAATGGATTAATTACTTAGCATATACAGTAATCCCTCGCCCATTCGCGCATCAACACGTGCGACTTCACCTCATTTCAGATTTTTAGTCGGTAGTCATGTGATACCGTACGCGCATTCTAATGGCTGACAGCATCCAGAAGTGTGCTACGTTCCGTGAGTCTCGGAATGCAACGCACGTCCATGAGACACAAAAGTACTTTAAAGAGTCAATAAGAGTGTGGAAAAAGGTAATACAGATAGAAGGTGGTTTAATATCAGAATGGGGAGGGTTCATAAATGTTTAAATTACAGTAAATGATAAGATAAATAATTTTTTGCTATATCGTGGAATTCTTTATTCACATTCTTGAGATTGATAACTATGGTTTTGCATTTAGTCAAAAATTAACTTAAATCATTCAGTGTTTCATCATGCAATAGTTATATATACTTTTAAAGGCAAATATAACTGATTTTACCATTCCTCGTCGGGATTTTGAGGAGGTGGCACAGGAGATGGTTCTCTTTCCTCGCTCTCTCTTTCCATCTCAGCAAGTGTTTCATTCTTTTTGTCAATGATCTTCTGGGTGAAGTCAACCAGGTAAAGTCCTTCTGTCTCTTCATCTACAAATTTACAAGACAAATTGATTATGAAACAAAGAAGTGTCTTCCTATGACTATAGCAAGGATATACAGTATATTCACACTGCACCCACCTGGAAAGTCTCCTTTGATCATTTGCTCGTAGAGTTTGGCCTTCTCCTCCAGCTTACGTCTGTGAAATGAAGACAAATGAAGAGTCAAAGGTTTTGTTCCTCTCGGAGGACTGATTGTAGATGGTGAATGTTGAACTCACTTTGCCGTATCGAGGCTGCTCTGCTCCTCGGCCAGCTGCTCTGCATCTTTCTCAGCTCTGGCTGAAACGCCAGCATTCTGTTTGCTCCAGATGTTTGGTTTCTACACAGAACAGACGTGTTAGCTGATGAAGTCCATCTTTAACCAGTGAAGAGCTGCTCAGTGTAACACGATGTACCTTGACTTTGGGTTGTGATGATACTCCAGCACCCGAGTTATCTTGTCTGAGTTTCTGCTGCTTGAACTGTTCCTGCTTTCTGTACAGCTCAGCCTTAAGGTCTACCAGCTGTAAGAAATTCAGAATGAGAGAATGATTTGTTAACAACTCGTTAGTTCATCAATGCTAGTAACATAGCCTGACAGCTAATGTTAGCTGTTACTATCAAGAACCTCGCAGCTGATCGACACCGTGTCTGTCCATCAATGGAACTCACCGACGAGGCTGTCACGGCGAAGGGTTTCTTCCTTTTATCCATATTTACTAGTTGTTTTGTACATCATCACCTCGGTGCTAACGTTGAGAAACAGCCTGGACAACTTCTTCTGTAGGAACTCATTCTGCAGCAAAAAAGGCTTACCGCCACCTAGCGGCGAAGATTTGTTTTCTTTGCTTTTCTTTTGGTTTGTTTTTCTTTTCTTTTCTCTTTTTCCTTTCTTCTCTTTTCCTTTATTCGTCCCATAAATATAAATAAAATCACATATAAATACACAGGTATTTAGATAGATGGATAGATACTTTATTAATCCCGAAGGAAATTTAATATATCATCTGCTCACAATAAATACATAAATACACATAACAGTAGCTGACACAGACAAAAAGATGTTACATAATTACATAAATACACATAACATAGAAAGAAGCATAAGAACATAGAAGAAGCATAAGAAAAAGCGGATGAACAGAACTATGGACTGACACCAAGGACCCCAACAAAGTATTCCCCACAGTGTATCCCTGCCTTCAACCCTGTCTATCCAGTCTTAGCTGACCTTGATGACACTGCAGCTTCACCCCCTTCCTTTTTACACTATGGATCCAGTCAGTCAGTCAGTCATTTTCTTAACCGCTTAATCCGCTTGCGCGGGTCGCGGGGGAGCCGGTGCCTATCCCGGCAGTCTCAGGGCGTGAGGCAGGGGACACTCCGGGCACGACGCCAGTGTACCGCGGAGCCACACAGAGACAAACAACCACTCACACACACATTCACTCCTACGGTCAATTTGGGACCGGCCAATCAACCTAAAGCGCATGCTTTTGGAGGTGGGGGTAAGCCGGAGAACCCGGAGAGAACCCACGCCCGGGTCCGCCGTGTTGTGAAGCGACAGCGCTACCCACTGCGCCACCGTGCCGCCCACTATGGATCCAGATTAATATATATACGTGGAGGGACCATATAAACTGGGACACAGTATGTTAACAGACATGTGCTGGCATGGAACAGTACCAATATATTGATGAGATGAGGCAGATTCAGTAGGTCAAATGGATTTAATAAATAAAAAAAGACATTTTAACTGGATGAAAAATTGATCCCACAAAACCATGCACGTTTTATACTCTTTCTCTTGGCTCTCATCTTCAACAATTCAGTGGAATGGATAGATTCTAAAGACTTGTCCCAATTCCAGAGTCATTTTATTCAGCTAATGATGATTAGCATAACCTGGATAAATAAGAATCCACGTGAGTATAATGTCTTGTCTAGACAACTAAAGATATTGACATTAATGGATAATTTTTGTGTCTTATACAGCTTAGTTTTCACAAGTCACAGAACTGATTTTTCATCATTATCGAAAAACGTTGAGTATGTATGTTTTTATATTTTTGTATCATAAGACTGATCAAAGGTGTGCAAAATATTTTGGAAAATTAATTGTGAACTGAGTCTTATGTTAAAATCCTTTTTCAGTGTTGACATGTTTGTTTGATTCAGTTTCCAAACTGTAACTGACTCATTTGCTGGGATATGATTCATTGCTGTACTTCACTGTATAAGGGCTGTGAATGTAGAAAATACCTCGATGACCTGTTCGTCGTAACTCAGAACTTCTTCCTCTCTTTCATCCCTGGCTATACAAGACGTTAAACTTAATAGGTCCTGTGAGCTGAGTATCAGAAATGATCATATCTTGTTGAGGTGAACAAAATGGCATCAAATTAAATTTAAAAATAAGTGATTGGTCATGTGGCTTTGCGGTGCACTGGCGTCATGCCCGGAGTGTCCCCCGCCTCACGCCCTATACCAGCTGGGATAGGTTCCAGCTCCCCGTGACCCACTATTGCGGATCCAGCGGCAGAAAATGGATGGATGGATGGATGGATGGATGGATGGATGGATGGATGGATGGATGGATGGATGGATGGATGGATGGATGGATGGATGGATGGATGGATGGATGGATGGATGATCATGTGACCTGAGTATTTGTACTCAGGAATGTGTAAGAAATAAAACGGGAAAATATACAGAAAACCTATTTACTTATTTATTTTTTGAAATAATCTTAGTGAAAGACTGGGACATTAATGTCCTGAAGGGGTTTGTGATATTAAATAATTTCTTATTCATGATAATATGTTTGAACTGAATTAGTAACCTCCACACATCTCAGTATTCTTCTCTGTGTTTATGTATGATTTTTGCCATTTTTAACTGAAATATTACACGAATCTAAAAGTTTTTCTTAAAATTCATTGATATAATAAATGCAGGATAATGACTCGCTGTATTTTTTTTAGCTGTGCATTGAGCCCATGTTATAATATAATATGGTCTATCTGGTTCTACAGATAAATGCTGACATGTAGCATCTCTGATCACTAAGTATGTGTTAAACAAAACAACAATGGGTGCATGACTTGGTGAAAATTTTCACAAAAAGTGTTATCAGACATACACTGATGCAAACTTGATACTTCAAACAGAGCTCTACTGCTAATCATAGTGATAATAATAACATATTAATGTACATATTAACTCAATATTTGTGTTGGTTTTTAATCTGTACTACATTATTCATAGAAATAATGACACAATATTGATATGTTGCTATGTACATGCATAACAGGCTGAATCAGTTCTGTATCTCGATGACAGCAACATTACAACTGATTAGAGAAGACAATCAGTGGAGCAGCTACGCAACAGAGAAATGTCTGTTTTGTTAACAATTTCAACATTTGTTCAGTCCAGTGTTACCTAGCTATGAAAGAACAACTGTCTGTTAGTATTGTACTGAAAAATGTCTTCAACCAAGTCTGAAAAAGGATGAAAGGTATATAAAGGTATGAAGTCAAAGAACTGACCTCAGACTGGTGTTAGTTATCTGCAGATTAACATTTCTAACCGTTTGTGAGGTTGATAGCTTCATTGTATTGTCTTCAGAAAATCAAGCAGCTGACATATTTATTACACCATGTGTTTGAAAAGAAACACTTTTCTACTTGTTTTTTTGCTGTGTTCTTTGAGTTTGTGGTTCAAGTTGACCGATGCCGGCTCCAGCTTCCTCAGCCCTTCACAAAAACCTCAGGTAAGGTGCAGTACGCCTGAGACACATTTAATTCAAAACGCTGGAATAAACTCATGAATACTGTGAAAATCTGTTTGGCCACTAAATTATAGTAATTTATAAAGCGGTTTCATTTACATGTTTATGTTCCAAATGAGAGACAAGCATCTCTATCAACGCAAGGCCGATTAAGTTATATGATGTTAACAATGACTCATGGTTTTGTTTTGTTTTTTTGTGACTTTTGTCAAAACCAAGTTACAAAAACCATCCAAACTCAAACAATTCATATATAATTATATATAAAATACAGTTCTGATGTTGACAGACATATCAACTTTTCACTCAATAAATTTCTTTATTGAAGATATGAGAAGTTTCTAAATGTAAAATCATGAATGTTCTCTGTTCTGGCTCAACCACAGAACAGAGTTAAGTCTCCCCGGGGTGGACGCCAAGTGATGGAGGATGCCGACGACATCACAGTAAATGAAAACCACTCTCACAGTTACAATGCAATACAATCCCCTCTTACACTGTGTTCCTCTCCTCCACTTAGTTAGGTGTCCCATTTGAAATTGGTGTGACCATGAAGGATGAAGACTTTGAGGAGTTTATTGTGGCATTTCAGGGGATCCTTCAGCGCCTCCTGGGAAACACAGAGACAGAAGGTTTGCCTAATCATTCTCTATCATACATTTAAAAATCAACCTTCAGCCAAAGTTTTGAAAGACAATAATCTCACTTTTCAAAAACATTTTTAACATTGATTGAATTTCAGAGAGCCCATCACAACTCTGAAGATGATGGAACCACAAACATGCTGTCTCGGTGCCTTCAAACTCCGTCTTCATTAAACAGTAATCATGAACACTCTGAAAGCAGCAACATGCTGGGCTCTTCAAATTCTAAATATATTCTTTATTTCAGGGATCTTAAACCCTGGGTACTCAGAATCATCCTGTACCATTAAAGCTTAGTGATGTTCAAGTCACAATGAAATTAAATTATGGTTTAGCTCACTTTTTGAAGCATTCAAACTCATCCCTGTGTCCCCATCAAGTGTCTCTATAAGTTTGAACTGGAGTAAATATTACTGAAAATTAAAAGTCACTGTTCTGGAATAGAACATTCCGTATTGTGTTCATGAAATTGTTTTTCGAAAACTCGTTCCTTCGTGTAGTGTGGATTCTACTTTAATTTTAAAAGCTCTCCTGCAACAGTAGATAAGTCACGTAGGTTTGTATGTATAGAGAAACCCAGCAGAGAGATAGTCCTTTCTTGGCTTCAGAGACGCTCATTCCTTGTTGAAAAAAAAATAAAGCATCAATTAAACATTGTCTTATATTTTTGCCTGGGTGTTAATAGACAATGTTTTGTCTCCTTTAGGTAGGTCGTGAATTTCATTCATGCTTTCGTGTGATATACCTCTGTACTAAGATTGAATATGATTGAAAAATAAAACAAAGTGTAGACAAAAGCAGGAGATCTGCCATAACTGTAGTTAGAGCTAGTTATTATCTAGTGGTTAGACGCTTCATGACAATCACAGGGTTGAATGTTGTTCTTTAATCCACAAGGAAAACTTCAAAAGAGAACAAATCCCTGAATAGGGGTGCACAACTTCCTTTCTCAATTTAAGTAACTAGGTCAAACACGCAAAAGCACACACTGCTCTGTTTACTGGGGAAGTCCTGAGCTCACCGTTATAGGCCTTATAAAGCACTGGTATACAACCGTGAACACGATGTGCTCTGAAACTAATGGATCCAAGGAAGAGCCTTAGTATTTTTATCCCATCTTGTCAAATCTAATTTAGTGGAGACACATCTATCATCAGACAAATCCACTCATGGCAATCTCGAACAATCTTAGAATGGTACAAGACCAAGTTGATCTTCAAAATGAAAAGCACTTGGCTGCTAAAAATACTTGTTTCAAAGCAAGTTAATGAACTAGTTGTACAGACACTTCATTTCTGCAATAAAACTTGTTCATGGAAAACACTACATTGAGTCACTGTGTGACATACTATATTTTTGTCATTAATTTTTTTATCTATACATGTTCTTCAGAAAGCCTTTATGTGCATTTGTGTATCCAAAACATCAACCATTAGGATTAAAAAGTTTTTATTTGTCTCACTTCAAGCGACTACAGAGCAGCAAACATAATAAAACAGTAAAAACAAATTAAAACCAAAGTAAAGCCACACAAACATGTTTACGCCAAAGACAACCCCATAGGGTTGTGCTCTTTTTCTCACTAGATTAATTATCTCTGAGGTTTATATGCCATAGAGCTGAGAGGTGTTGTTTCGGATGGTGGTGAGGACGGTGTTCATGTCTTCCCCCTTCAACAGACTCAGCGCCTGCAGCGTATGGATGCCCATTCCAGGATGTGAAAACTGGCAGACGTCTTTTTTCACCTGTTAAGAATAGGACGCACTTATTGAGTGTGTAGAGACCAGCTTTTCTCATGTTCAAGTGTGTCGACAATACCAGATTCAACAGGAGTTCCTCCAAAGGTTCAACAGAAATCCCTTCCAACAATTTTAGATCCTAGTAATTTTAGATCCTAATTGATTTTTCAGTGGAAGAGAGACCAGATGGATAAAGTATAATATTAAGATTAATGGATATGGAGTAATAAAATAGGCAAAAAGAAAAATTAAATTATCAATGAATTACTGAAATTTTTATTTTTTCTCATCTTTATTACATTAATTGTAACATTCATTCTTCCCATAATAAAAAAATATTGCTTATTTCATTAGAATCAAGCATTTCCACGGCGCACTGGTGTCACGCTCGGAGTGTACCCTGTCTCATGTCCCAAGTCTGCTGGGATAGGCTCCAGCACCCCCACGACAGCGGAGGAAGCGGGTACTGAAGATGAATGAATGAGTGAATGAATGAATGAATGAATGAATATTCAAATCAATTTGTCTTAATCTGTTTTGATTTTATATATTATTACACAGTATATGACATATAACAGAAGGAGATCAAATATACTACAACAGCTACAAAGGCCTCAGTAAGAGAGCACGAGGCAGTAGCCACATTCAGGCTGGAAAATGTTACATTTCTGCAATCATTACTAATACTAACGGCAGGACAGAAGCCCTTCACTCATTATAACATTGGAGGTCTTTTGGTTTTTCTGGTTCCAGATAGAGTTTAATATACTGCACCTGTCTGGGCAGGAAATACGGTGCGTCTGTCTCCAACACAATACGGTTCAGGGGGATCTGACAGAGAGCATTTCGGGCCTCCTTGGCTCTAAAGTATGTTATGAGGGCAGTAAAGCCCACATACATGTTGGGAAACTCTGTCAGGAAAGGCTCAATCACCGGATAGCTGTTGGTGAAACAGTGCCTGGAAACCATCAAGGTAATGAAGAAAGAATTCATAGATTAAATACTTGGCAGTTTACAATTAAATGACCTTTACAGTCACGATCTTCAAGATGTAACTTAAATAACCAAAACATGTAATATGCTATCAATAAAATGATTGTGGTTAGATTTTTTCTGCAGATAGCACCGTGGTGATGGTGAAAATTATAATAAATAATATAATATAATATAAATACATTAAATAGATATTGAACAAAACACACCAATCATTAATTATTTAAATGGAATTTACTCAGAGCTAACATGATTCTATCTTCAAACAGATCACATTCTCTAACTGCTAACTTCATTAAAATGCCATCTTGATAAAGAAATTAGTATATTTTAAAATATTAAGGAAAATGACCATAATCACATCTTTTTTCTCAAAACTCACCTGTGGATTTTGTAATCCCTAGGGACACACTTCCTGAGGATTGCCAGTAAATCATCATCTGCATCCCGACAGTGGATCACCAGAGGTTTCTGCATGGCCACAGCTAAATGCAGCTGACGCTCCAACACCTTCACAGACAAGTAAAAAAACAAAATTCAGACCAAATCAATCATTATTACTTTATAATTTCATTCTTTCATCTCTGTCTCTATCTATCTATAAATCACTGTTCATTTATACAGCCCTTTAAGTCAACCAAGGAAGGTGAACAAAGTGCTTCACAATTAAACAGGAAAAAAAGACAAGAAAAAGAAATGGGAACAGAAAAGACAAAAAGAACAATTACCAAATACCAAAGCGCTATTAAGTATGAAAAGACTGCCCAGATCAGTAATGGAACATAAATCCAGAAGGATCTGATTCCAGATTCTGGGTGCTGCCACTGACAAAGCCTGCCCCCCCCAGAGTTTATAAGATGACCGTGGAACCTCATGGGCTTCCCACAGAAATGAACTTTTAACAAATTAGATAAGCAAGATGAGGCCAGTCCATTAAGAGCTTTGAAAGAAAACAATTAAAGTGGTCATGGTTGTATTTGCATAAAGACTTTAAAAAAAAAAAAGAACTTGGAAAGGGCAAGTGAGAAATGTGTCTAAAATTTGACTAAACTGAAGGATGTATCATTAAGACTACTTAAAAATGGCAAAGGCCATCTAGTCTGAGACAAATACTTTATGGAGTACAAAATGATTGTAGCACCAATCAATACCAAACTGGACCTCACCTCTTTTTGCCGGGATGCAACAGTGAAGTTTTTGTGGGAGTAGTCCAAGCCCATCTCACCAAATGCCACAGCCTTTGGATGCCGCATGGCTGTCAGTATGTTTTGTTCACTGAAACTTGAGTAATCATTGGCAAAGTGGGGGTGGCAACCGAATGCACCCCACACTGTGTCTTCAGCCAGCAGACCTTCCCACAGGGCTTCCTTCAACATGAGCCGCGGGTTGCAGAAGTTGGTAATACAGCCTCTAAACTCTGGAGGGAAGCTACTTTTGTAGAGCTGCTTAAAGGAGCTAAATGTCCCTCGAAAGCCAAGTTTTCCATAGAGCATGTCTAGATGACAGTGGGTGTCTATGAAACCAACTTGATTAGCGGGGTAGGGATAACTGGTCCATGTAGGTTCTACCCCCATGGATAGCCTTTTAGAAGTTCCACCATGACGCATTTCTGCACGAGGGTCGCGCATGTAAGAGCTAACATCTGACCATCTCCGTGTGGTTGTCAAATTCGGGCGAGGGTTCAGTACTTCTCTGTCTGAGTAAAGGGGCAGGGCAAAGGGGTCAAATACCAGGTCATTACGGCTCAGACTTTTAGAGTACTGAAAATTCTCATTTATTCTGGATGCTTTTGAAGGGCTCACATTTGGTGGATGGGACTGGGTGAATGAGACAGATATATTCGTCTGTGATGGAGACAAAGGCATTTCCAGATCCACCACAGATTCCTTGACGACTTCCAAGTTTTCATCAGTGAATAAAGACGTGACAGGCAAACTCGTTGCTCTGTCGATGTTCACTGAAGAACTTTGCACTTGTCTGCTGCCGTTCTGAGTTGTCATGAAACAAGAATCAGGAATTTGGTCCAAAGAGAGGGACAAGTCACAGTCCTCTATGTCTGGTGTCTGTCCTCCAGGATACAGCTGGTCTAGAGAGGCGGTCTCCACAAACGAGTCCTCAGCAACAAACCTCTTTGGTGAATCAACACTCTGAAAATCATAAATACTTAATTATTTTTTCTAAGAAACATCTTTAACCTTTAGTCCTCAGTGATAAATAAATAAATAAAATTGTTGATTACATGTGGTTGCAGTTTCTGGCTTCTATGCAAACATGATCATTTTTTGATTTAAAGCAAATAAAAATAGCTGAATGAACACAATACTTATTATTTAATTTGCACGTGTTAATTCATACGTCTGAAATCACAAGTAAACACAGCCACATTAGAACACCCAGAGGTGTCAGCTCACTCACCATTTCACCTGATTCAGCTCTGAGTGCTGATTTTGTGTTCTCACTCTTCCAAAAGGAGTCAGACTGATCCTTCTCATCAATGCTGTTGTTCTTGTATTTGTTTTACGTACATTTACTTCACCAAAAACCTAGTCTCTATGAATCATTTGTTTCTAACTGCGAGTTACCAAGGTTGTCACCTACAAACTAATCCATTTTAGGCCCTAATAAATTTGATAGACCGTCGATAAAAATATTTGTGTACACTAAGTAAAGTTGGCCTCGTTAGAAAAGTTATCTTAACTACACGTGGATTTGTGACGTTTCGGTAATTTTGTAAATGAGACAAATAGGTTAGCACCTCCACTTGATCTAATTAGCAATTGTTAAATTTTAGCTCACATTACCTTAAATCACTTGTGGACTCAGCAGATGGCGAAGCCAAAATGTTCTAGTATAAAAAAATAAGTTTAACAACCACTGATAGTTTCTTTACGATTTTACAATAAGCTATCTCACGTCACATAGTAAGCTGACGTACCTTCTTAGACTCGGTGGCGAAATTAACATGTTTATTTATGCAAGTTGAATCATTCAGTCATCGTCTGTCCACAACCATAATTAATCTCGTTAGCAACGTATCTGAACAACAAGAATTTTTTATAACGATGTATTGAACCTAATCAAACGAAACAATGTGTGAGTCATGTCACCGCTAGATGGCAGTAAATCCCCGCTATCGACACAACGGGAGTTCCATTCAGCTTTGTTATCGCGAGATCACGTCAGTCACGTTCAAAGCGCGAGACGGTGTTGTTAATCTGGGTTTTGTAGCATTCATGTACATAACATAGAACAGCATTTCTAGATTAAAAAAAAAATCAAAATTTGTAAAAACCGAACATTGAAAATTTAAAAATGAGAATAGATTTCTTTTGTTCCCAACTCATTGTCACAAATCAGTATTTGGTTGTCTCTGCTGTGATACCACCCGGGTTCGAGTCCCGCTCTGTGCGGAGTTCGCATGCTCTCCCCGTGTCTGCGTGGGTTCCCTCCGGGTTCTCCGACTTCCTCCCACCTCCAAAAGCATGTGCTTTAGGTTGATTGGCCGGTCCCAAATTGACCCTAGGAGTGCATGTGTGTGTGAGTGGTTTTTTGTCTCTGTGTGGCTCCGCGGTACACTGGCGACGTGCCCGGAGTGTCCCCCGCCTCACGCCCTGAGACTGCCGAGATAGGCACCGGCTCCCCCGCGACCCGCGTCAGCGGCTTCAGCGGGTTAAGATAATGACTGACTGACTGACTGTTGTGATACCACCGCACGGTGGCGCAGTGGGTAGCGCCGTCGCAGCACAGCGCGCGAGCCCAGTTCTGTGCGGAGTTTGTATATTCTCTGTTTGTCTGCGTCTGTGTGGCTCAGCGGTGCACTGGAGTCCCGTCCGGAGTTACCCTCGCCTCACGCCCTAAACTAGCTGGGTTAGGGTCTAGCTCAGCAGATGAAGCGTTTAGGGAAAATCAATGAATGAATCATGGCGTCGTGCTACCAAAGTATGCCCCCTGTTGATTAAAGTACAGTATAAATTTATAGTTATTTGATGCTGGAAACTTCCAAGAGATATCATGTGTTTATGGCGGATCTTTCGAGTTCTCTCCATTACAATACTGTGACAGACACTCAAGGGAAAGTGCTAATGGAGCAGGCATGTAAAGAACACAGAGGACAAAATACTGAAGAGATAAAATGCAAATAATGAACATGAGACAATAAGAAACTAAGGGGAACAACACACCCAGAGCAGAAGCATGAATTTAAATCCAGTTCCTTCTTGTTTGCATGCAACAGTGCTACCATCCCAATTACATCAATCATTATTCATTCTTTCAGTGAAATTATTATGATTTAATGTGATTCAAGCAAACTTGAACTGAGTGTAAATCACAACAACACCCTTTTCAGACTTTCGATAATCCCAGAAATGTCTTATGGGAACCAAAGCTTTTTCCTTTGTCTGTAAGAAAAAGATTAAATTGTGTCAGTCTTCTGATCATTGTGTACATTCATCATATTATAAAGTTATTTAAAAAAAACAAATGATTGTCTCTAATTCATTGTGATAAATCTGCTTACATTCATTTTATGAAACAGCCTACAGTAGATTCTGATTACATCAATTGCATGAGTGTCATATCCAGTAAGCAATTATTGAGCTTAAGTGACAATGCATGGATCAATACTTACAAGTTGAGCCTTTTTTATCAACAAGCCAGTAGCAGAAACCCCTCCTTGCACGTTCATTGAACACAGTCCTGTACTGGAGCATGTTCTGACACAGGGGTTTTGCTGTGCTTTTATGCAAACCTAAAAAACAACATATCATAGTTAATCAGATGGGAAACAAATGGAGAGAAATATGCAAAGCAGTCCAGCTAATATGGGACCTACTGCATCCTTGCACCCTGGATGGCAAATCCTGACTCAGAGGAGGTAGTAGGCTGCTGGTAGGGGGGCAGTTTAGAGCATCTTCATGTTATCCAAGCAGTAGAATGTTGAAGAAAGTCAAATTAACATAAGGGAAAGAGTTTTCATCGTGTGTGTGTGTGTGTGTGTGTGTGTGTGTGTGTGTGTGTGTGTGTGTGTGTGTGTGTGTGTGTGTGTGTGTGTGTAGAGAGACTTTTCTGTCACATGTCAATCAGCATTACTTCACCACACAAATTTCCTAACCTTTGTCCTTCAACAAAGCAGCTGGAAATGATGTGAGGTAAACTGGAACCTGGGAGGGAACAACTGTGCATATTACAATTCATAGCTTAAATTTAAACTTGATGAGGAGTGTCCTGAATCTTTATACCACTGTTAGTACATAAGAGTTCTCCCTCCTTTAACCTCACCTTGGTTTTCATTTTACTCCAGTGATCTGTGTGGAGATGTGGATACATGACCGGGTGACTCCTCGACCAAAATGTAATGCTGATGAAGAAAACCAAAAGTATATTTCTTCTCCTCAAGAACATGTCACACACAAAACAGTTCATGTGGGAAACAAAACAAGCTCATAACACGGCTCATACTCACGGCTCTCGCCTCAAAGAATTCGTGTCCAGTGTGTTTTTCTTTTCCGCTCCGTCCATGTTCCAGTAGCACTAAACCTGGCTCACCTTGACTTGCACATGCTAAGATAGTGTTACTTTGTTGCTTAGCAACATGCTTTCCAAAAGCCCTCCTGCAGTGACAAACTGGATAAAGTCTGAATGTTATAGATGAGTTTTATGAAACTTCAGAGTAATTTACTAAGTACTTTGAAACTGAGTAAAATGTTCAAATAAAATTAATTTTGAAGTGCTTAAAAACATAGAAAAATAATGCTGAGACAGCTCCTCATTCTCGACATGACAGAACTGAATGATAATAAATCATTCAACACACAACTGATGAAAAGTTCAAATAGTATCTACAGTATGTGGCCATAGTAAATCTTGGGGATGTACTGTACCTTTTTTTCTTAATTTTGACAGGTTTCATTACTAAAATTTCTAACAATTAACTTATGTTGTAAATGTTAATCAATACAGTAGCATCTCGGTGCTTGATCACATCTGCATTTCTCAAGAACTCAAACACTGTTTTCAGATACTGGGGAAATAACCAATATAATAATACAATTCATAGCAACGTTCAATAAGAGATATCTCTTATTTATTTATTACACAAAAATAAAGTCTTTGAGACAAAACAGAAACGCAAGAATTCAATATAAAGGAAGAACAAAAGATTAAGAACTGAAGAAAATTAAAAGCATAAACTCCACAATCAGTGTTTTCACTCTAAGAAATGAATTACATTACAATATTTTACAAAAGAGTGTGTCACTTAAGGTGGTATATATGAACTGAAAAAGTTAACAGAATTTGTACTTGGTGCCAAAGCAAAGCTTCCTGAAAACTGCTCAATAATTCAGTATTGGTTTTAACTGCTGAGGATAACAGTTTGCATAACAAAGCAACATTGAAGTACTGTACTGTAAAGTGGATCTTACCTCACTTTAGGCATTCCAGGTTTAAATTAGAAAAAAAAACAAAAAAACGGCTATCTGAAATTCTGCAATCTGGTGTGCATATATTCTGCTTTATAAAGTGATAGTTGTGATGTTTAGTACAGCTGACTTATATTACTTCATATTTGGAAATATATTTAGAATATTGTAGCAACTGTATTATTTGCTTCTAAACATTTGAACTATTATATTGCTGTTCATATGTTGCTGTTTTTCCATCCATTTTCATGCCTCATTCTTCCTGGCCTTGGATTCTCTCCAGCAGATGCTGCTCCACTCGTCGGTTCATGCAGTGGAGATCTTTCAACAGACTGGGCCGATCTTCCAGGTCCTCCTGCAGACATCGTGCTATTTCTAGCCTTCTGTAGTTTTCAGGTTGTACCAGCTGCCGAATGACCTGAAGAGCACGATCTTTGAGGCTGTAAACTGCACAAACCAAGCAAGATTTTGTAAATGTGGAGAAAATGTAAGCAGAAAAAGTGTTCTCACTAAAGTCTAGTCTCTAAAATATTTTTAAAATTTCTTTAATGTAAATTTGTGATTGTTTGTAACAAAGTACTTTTTTCAAATAAATTTCTGCAATTTTTTATGAGCATAAATGTACTCATGTGCAGTCCACAACTGCCTTGTTACACTTTTTATTCAAAGATATAAAGGAGTAATTAATTAAAGATGACAAAAAAAGACAACACTGTCAGTCATTTGGTTAATCTTACCTGGTAAAGTAATATTAGCAAATGTAGCAGTTCCACCTTCTGCTGGTTTTGGAAGAAACAATTCTTTGCCGTTCACCTTCAGAGGCTCATCGGTAACTGCATCTCTGAACATCCATGGGTGACCTTTGAAAACCACATATTAGACATGTATGAGTGTATGTTCCCTCTGATGAGCTGGTGATTCATCCAGAGTGTACCCCGCCTCCAGCCGATAACTACCTGAGATAGGCTCCAGCGTCACTCGCAACCCATATTCGGGTAAGCGGCTGAAGATGGCACGATTACAATAGTCTTGTTTTCAAGAAGATCAACGGTTGAATTTAAAGTATTTGTATAAATATCCAAGATCAAGAGAAAACAACATTTTTTATGGTTGGGTCACTGACACAAATTGATGACCAGCATTGTATTTTAGAACATTTTTGTCTGATATGCTAAATTCAAATAAGTTTTGTTCAAATTTGGGGTTCATCGCTGACAGCATGGAAACTGCTGGAGTTGAAGTCTGAACAGCATCTCCTGTGTTAGTTTAATGAAATATCCTGAAATAAAAAGAGCTGTGAAATGTCTTGGATATACATGCAGCACAACTTATATGGAAGTTGCCTTTAACCTGAATTATCTCTCTATAACTACAAAAAAAAATCTGAGAAAATAATAAAATTTCGATCGTATGCGCCTTGGGATGAGAGAAAATAAAACTTACCGACGAAGGTAGTCATTTTTCGCCCCGTCCCCGGCTGCAGGTCGTCGAATGCCCGAGGTTCCCCCAGGAAATCTATCCATAGCGGTCGAATAACTCGTGGACTGCGATTACAAAACACTGCATTGATGGGGATTCGACTGTTCAGGGATCGAACCAGGGGAAGAACCTGTTCCCCCTCTTGAGGCATTGGTTTCACTGGTGAACTGTCGCTTATTCTGTTGAGCAATGAGATTAAAGCTAAAGCTAACTAACAGCAAACTGACAAGCTATCCATATGAGCTGATTGCTGTCAACACATAGATATACAATAACTGTATGACATAATTTATCAAAAGAGATTACTTTTTAGAGACTTCGAGCAACTATTTCAGTAGAACCACACTGAGAAAACCGAGTTCGTCTCTGCTATCTTATTTATTGTCGCTCTTCCTGTTACTACTCTTCTTCTTCGTTGGTTTCTGCTTCTTCTTCCTTTTTGCAGTTGTCATATAGCATTAAATTGTTTTACTGCCACCCTATGGTGAATATTGCGCGTTAGAAAGTCTAACGCGTTAGATTTTCTAATTTAGAGTAGAGAGTAGAGTATAACTTTATTTCTGAGCTTCCAGAAAACCACCTAAATTATGTTCAATATTTTCCTTAAACTGTGACTAAATATTACCTTCTATGTAATGTTCTCTGGATCCTATTTCCATTTAGTTCTGTTAAGCTTATGACAGGGTGCCCAGAGAGGAACTGTGGTATTGTATGAGGAAGTCTGGAGTGTCAGAGAAGTATGTTAGAGCGGTGCACGACATGTATGAGGACTGTAAGACAGTGGTGAGGTGTGCTGTAGGTGTGACAGAGGAGTTCAAGGTGGAGGTGGGACTGCATCAGGGATCAGCTCTGAGTCCCTTCTTGTTCGTTATGGTGATGGACAGGCTGACAGACGAGATTAGACAGGAATCTCCATGGACTATGATGTTTGCAGATGACATTGTGATCTGCAGTGAGAGTAGGGAAGAGGTGGAGGAGAAGCTAGAGAGGTGGATGTTTGTCCTGGAAAGGAGAGGAATGAAGGTTAGCTGCAGTAAGACAGAGTACATGTGTGTGAATGAGAGGGACCCAAGTGGACGAGTGAGGTTACAGGGAGAAGAGATCAAGAAGGTGGAGGATTTGAAGTACTTAGGGTCAACAGCCCAGAGCAATGGAGATTCTGGAAAAAAGGTGAAGAAGTGTGTACAGGCAGGATGGAATGGGTGGAGACAAGTGTCAGGTGTGATGTGTGATAGAAGCTAAAATGAAAGGAAAGGTGTACAAAACTGTGGTGAGACCAGCGATGTTGTTTGGTCTATTGACAGTGTCACTGAGGAAAAGACAGGAGACAGAGCTGGAGGTAGCAGAGATGAAGATGCTGAGGTTCTCTTTCGGAGTGACCAGGATGGATAGGATCAGGAATGAGTACATCAGAGGGACAGCACATGTTAGAGGTTTTGGAGATAAAGTCAGAGAGGCCAGACTGAGATAATTTGGACATGTCCAGAGGAGAGATAGTGAATATATTGGTAGAAGGATGCTGAGTTTTGAACTGCCAGGCAGGAGGCCTAGAGGAAGACCAAAGAGGAGGTTTATGGATGTAGTGAAAAAGGACATGAAGGTAGTTGGTGTGAGAGAAGAGGATGCAAAGGACAGGGTTAGATGGAGGCAATTGATTCGCTGTGGCGACCCCTGAAGGGAAAAGCCGAAAGGAAAAGCAGAAGTGAAAGAGGACATGAAGGTAGTTGGTGTGAGAGAGGAGGATGCAGAAGACAGGGTTAGATGGAGGCAACTGATTCGCTGTAGCGAACACTGAAGGGAAAAGCCGAAAGGAGAATAAGTCTGTCATCCCTTCTTCTCTGAATTTAACCATAACACTGACTTTTATTTGCAGTTTGATTATATCATTAATCACACCCAACATAACCATAGATTTTTCTCTTTTCCTTTTCTTGTTATTCATTTAACATACACTGCCCGGCCAAAAAAAAAGTCACACACTCTAATATTTCGTGGGACTGCCTCTAATTTTGATTGCGGTGCACATTTGCCACGGCATTGTATCGACAACTTTGTACAACGTCACAGCATTTATTTCTGTCCAGAATTGCATTCATTTTTGGCCGAGTTCTTGTATTGACGATAGGAGTTAAACCACTCTGCAAGGTCTTCTCCATGACATCCCATAGACTTTGAATGGGGTTAAGCTCAGGAGTGTGGGCGCCAATTGATGTGTCAAAATGATTCCTCTCAGTCCCTGGATCACTCTTTCACAATTAGAGTCCAATAAATTTTGGCATTGTTGTCCTGGAATATGATCGTACCATCCAGGAGAAAAAATCCATTTATAGGATAGCCTGGTCATTCAGTACATTCAGATACTCAGCTGACTTAATTATTTTGCTGAATAATATTGCTGAGCCTAGACTTGACCAACCGGAGCAACCCCTGATCATAACACTGCTATTTGCTTATTGAAACCCAAACAGTGACTTTTTTTGGCCTATCTATAGATAGATAGATAGAGAGATAGATAGAGAGATAGATAGATAGATATCTATCTATCTATCTATCTATCTATCTATCTATCTATCTATCTATCTATCTATCTATCTATCTATCTATCTATCTATCTATCTATCTATCTATCCATCCATCCATCCATCCATCCATCCATCCATCCATCCATCCATCCATCCATCCATCCATCCATCTATCCATCTATCTATCCATTTCATATATATAACAACTGTGAAAAATTGCTAAAAGAAATATAATAACAACAACAATAATAATAATAATAATAATAATAATAATAATAATAATAAAAATATAATAATAATTTTAGTAATAATTTTTTTCAGATATGTTTATATAACAGACTTCACTCCTTCATCACATTTACATCAACAACAACATCTGAAAAAAAGGGCTGACGGGTGGAAGCCAATAGGTTAGTGAAATTCCTGTCCCATAGAATCAACAAATATCTCTCATTACAATATGTTGTCAAAAAACTCAGACAATGAATGTTTTCAACCAGTTCATCCATTGAATTTTCACAGACGTTCGTACTCTTATCCACTTCCAGATATTAGCTTTTGTCCCAGATATATTGTAGAGCATAACCATGTTTACATTCTTCCTAGGAACACAAGGTTTGTTCACATCGTAGATAATTAAAACAAGAAGTTGACCTTGCCAGTGTTCTCAGCAAGAATATAATGATCATATTCACCTCTGTTTCTAATAGGTTTCACCCATTAACTTAACTAAAACCTTATGAAAAGACATATGTTTAATCTGCTTTTAAAAGACGGTATGCTGAGTAGTCTTTCATCTGATGATCTCAAGGGTCTATCTGGAGCATGACAGCAATGTCAGAGGGAGCCTAGCCATTCATTTCTTTAAAAACAAATTGATTCTTTGCATTACTGATAGCCAGTGAAGAGAAATTAAAACATGAGTGATGTGTTCAGCTTCTGGTTAGGTATTCTGTATAAGCTGGAGTTTATCAAACGTTTACTTTGCCAGTCAATCAAAGAGTCCATTTCAGTAGTCTTGTTGACTGGAAATGAATGCGTGAACCAATTTTTCAGAATCAGACTGTGACAACAAAGATCCAACTTTGGATATACTTCTAAGATGATATAAAGCCGTCTTTGATATCCTGGAAATTTGTTTCTGAAAGTTGAGATCAGCATCCAAGATCACACTCAAGTTTTTGATATGCTGACAGGGTTTTACTGAAAGGGAAGTTAAAAAAGAGTTAATCTGGTGCCTCAGAGCCTTCGGACCTGCTAAAAGAATCTCTGTTTTGTCTTAGTTTAAGTGCCAGAATTTTTGACCATCCAATATTTGACTTCAGTAATGCACTGGATGAGATTGTTCACTGGGTTAAGGTGGTTACCAGAAACAGATATATATCTGCTTAGTGTGTCGTTAGCATAGGACTGATAAGATGTATTGTTGAATGATGGACCCAAGTGGGAGCATATACAAATTAAACAGTAGAAGACCAAGAATTGACCTTTGAGGGACTCTATATGGAACTGTGACTACATCTGATTCAGACTTACTAACAACAACAGAAAAAAATCTACTCGTAAGGTAAGAGGAGAGCCAGCTAAGAACAGTGTACCTAAGGCCTAAATCGGGTTCAAGGCCCTTAAAAAGTAAACTTAGTGACAGGAAATGAGCTGGCAGATACATACATTGCCCGGCCCCAAAAAAAAGTCACCATTTGGGTTTCAACAAGCAAATTGCATCGTTATGATCAGGGGTTGCTTCGGTTGGTCAAGTCTAGGCTCAGCAATATTATTCAGCAAAAAAATTAAGTCAGCTGAGTATCTGAATGTACTGAATGACCAGGCTATCCCATAAATGGATTTTTTCTCCCGGATGGCGCGAACATATTCCGGGACAACAATGCCAAAATTTTATTCTAATTGTGAAAGAGTGGTCCAGGGAGCATGAGGAATCATTTTGACACATCAATTGGCCCCCACAGTCCTGAGCTTAACCCCATTCAAAGTCTATGGGATGTCATGGAGAAGACCTTGCAGAGTGGTTTGACTCCTATTGTCAATACAAGAACTCGGCCAAAAATGAATGCAATTCTGGACAAAAATAAATGCTGTGATGTTGTACGAGGTTGTCGAAACAATGCCGCAGCAAATGTGCACCGCAATCAAAGCTACAGGCAGTCCCACGAAATATTATAGTGTGTGACTTTTTTTTTGGCCGGGCAGTGTAGTAAATTCAGTATATCATCTGCTTACAATAAATACATCAATACACATAACAGTAGCACAACACAGACAAAAAGACGTAAATACACATAATATAAGTATAAAACATGAATACACGTAACAGTAGTGATAACTTAAATTACATAAATTAAATTATTACATAAATTACAATCAACTCACATTGCGTAAATAGCATTTTAAAAGAACAAGAAAAAGCAGATGAACAGGACTACAGACTGACGGCCCACATGGTGAGCAAGACAAACATCTATATACAATACTCAATACTATGACCTTTACTCATTCTAAGCACATTGAGTTTACGCTTGCCGTATGAAATGTGTGGTCACATATATAAATAAATTTGATTTGATTTAAGTATGAACCAAGCATCTACATCTATTTGATTTCAGCTCCTGTCCACATAATCCAAAATACAATTAGTGCTATATCATGAGTTTGGCCCTGCACATGACTGAATGTATTTTGTACTTGTTAGTGCACTATGTGAATCAGACACTTACAAAATTTTGCTGACCCTGACTTCTTCCCTGCATCTTAGATCTAGTACCCTGGATAATCCAGAATATACTGCCAGGTTATCACTAAAAGAAAGAAAAAATCTTGTCTTTTTTCAGGGATACTGAATGAATCCAAGCTCCACCCAGCTCCATCCTCATATAAACAAAGGGGGCACAGCTATAAAGGCAATCTCTACCAAGACTGTCTTGGGATCATATCCAACCTGAACTGGGCAACAAAAGAATACGTTTAGTTCATTTGACAGGAAAATTGGTGTGAAATCAAGCACAAATATAGCTTTAAATCCCTTAATGATAATGTAGCAGTGTTTTCTAAGTACTCATTACTTTTATTTTGGCTGTCGATACACCCTTACAAAACTATTCTTGCTTTGGCTCTGAACTCCTCACACCTTGAACATAATGCATTCTCTGAACGACAGTGTGTTCGTGGATGAAGAGGACGTGGCGAGGGATGAGATTCTGGCCAAGGTGGAGATCGTCCTGCTCAGTGTCATCTTCTTCAGCGCCGCCACCCTCAACACGGCGCTGCTGTTCATCCTGTGGAAAGAGCGCAAACACGCGTCCAGAATGCGCGTCTTTGTCTTTCACCTGTGCCAAGCGGATCTGGTCGTCGCTTTCTTCCAGGTGTGTCCGCAGCTCCTGTGGGACATCACGGACAGATTCGTGGGACCGGACCTAGTGTGTCGTCTGGTGAAGTACCTGCAGGTTCTCGGCATGTTTTCATCCACTTACATGATCGTGGTGATGACAGTTGACAGATACCAAGCTGTCTGCAACCCGATGGTGAAGTTCCAGCGGACCCGCAGACTGAATCTCCCCGTGTGCGTGGCTTGGGGGATTTCTCTGCTGGGTAGTTTGCCACAAGTTTTTATTTTCTCCAAAGTCGAGGTCGCACCTGGTGTGTTTGACTGCTGGGCTACGTTTGTTCAGCCATGGGGTTTGCAGACTTATGTCACTTGGACCACGGTGGTCATATTTATTTTACCTGTTATTACAGTCGTTTTTTGTCAAGTGCGAATCTACCGAGCCATCCAGAACAACCTGTACCAAAAGATTCGACGGCAGGACAGAGGGGTTCTCCCTTTTCCATCCAGAGCCAGCGGCGTCGCCGGGATGTCTAAGGCCAGGGTGAAGACGCTGAAGATGACGGTGGTTATCGTGCTGGCTTACATCGCATGCTGGGCTCCATTCTTTACCGTCCAGCTCTGGTCCGCGTGGGACACACATGCGCCAAAAGAAAGTAAGTCAGCAAGTATTTCTCGTTGGTGCTCGGTATTATGTGGTTAATATTTCTATTTTTGATTTAAAGTATGTTTTACTTTCGATTTCTTTCTAAATAAACAGAATTGCTCAAAGCGAGCCTTAAATTGATCGGTGCGTTTTTACGCACTTCGCGCGTAAAGCACCTTTTGCCAACACATGCGACACTTTTCACTTCTCCTGTCATTCCAGCTGCGACGTTTACTGTCCTGATGCTGCTTGCAAGTCTGAACAGCTGCGTGAATCCCTGCATCTACCTCCTGTTCAGTGGTAACTTTTCCAAGAGGCTGGTGGATGTCGTGTGTCACCGGTCGTCCAAGGATTCAATGCATGAGGAGGCAGCGCTAGTCAGTACCTTGTATATGAGTTTCAAAAACGTACCTGAGTCTAAATGACAGCAACACTTTGCAATCTGGGAACAGGAAAGTCAGCAAGGGAGATAAAGCGCACATTGGTGCACTGTCTCTAAACGACTGTATCCTTTGAAACGAAGATGCTGAGCCAAGAACCCTTCATGCATCCCGGTGAGGATCGATGGGAATGACTTGCTGGACTCCAGAGACACTGGATCGATTTAAAATATGTAAAGATCTGCTGTAGATTGTAAAACTGCCGCTGAAACACTTTTATCCTGTCAGACAGATTCACTCATTGATGTTAACAAGATGTATGGACTCACATAATTACATCATGTACGGTGACTATGTGAGTCCATAGGTGCAGTGTAAATACAATCACATTGCAATAAATGCCTGTCTCCCCAAAAGCTGCTGTAACCTTACTGTGTCTAAAGATTGTGTAACATATTTGTCACTCTTTGGTGATTGGTTTGAATTAAATGAAAATTCTCAAAACTGTAGATATACAATGGACATTTCTGAAAACCTGTTAATGACAAATTGTACATTATGCATTAATTTCATGGATTATATTATTATTTATAATTACAATTGTAATGTTCAGTTGTATCATTGTTATATTTTATCATCATTGAATGTTATAATCATAATTAAAATACTACTGTTGATTTGTGGATTGATTCTAACTTCCTCCTCAGGTGAATGTGAAAAAGCAAACTAATGAAACCAGTTACAAGATGCACGCTTGAAACAGCCTATGCCATCTTTTTAATATTTGTTGCTGGAGTTATCTGATTTCCCCACAGATTCCTCTCCTGATGCACGAATTTTAATAAATTCAAAAAATGACTGACTGGGAGTCAAAAAAAAAAAAGAAAGCAAAGAGAAAAAGGCCAGTTGCTCATGTTATTTCTTGCACACTCATAAGAACACAAAGAACCATTAGCATACAGATCCTAGGTCTCCGAGAGATAACACTGACAAATAAAAAACGCAGGTTCCACTATCTGTATATCAATAACTTACTTAATTTGACAAGAATGCACAGTATTGTTTTTGGAAACAGTCAGTTGTGATTACATAATCCAAGATTATTATAAGAGTTGTAGAGAATGTTAATTAAGAATGAGCACTTAAGCTGAAATCACATATTATTAATCCTAAAACACACTTACCCACTTGAGTGTGTATATAAATTAATGCATTAACATTGTAATGCCATTACCCACCTGTACTGTTAATATTAATATGATTAAATATTACTCCAAAATGACAGTAATATGTAATGGTGCACTGATAAACACTTTCCAGTGTGCAACAACTGAACATGCACAACAACAAATAAACAAAGCAGGAGATGAAGCAGAAAGTTTATTTGACACAAGTAGAGGCACAATCATCGTTAAACTCACAAAACAGGTCTGCAGTATTTTAGATATACAGATGAAGTGAAATAAGTCTTAATCTCCAAAACCCCGTCAGCATCATTACACGTCCTTTCTGATGGATTACCACATGTGCTCAACATGTCTTCTGTAACGCTACAAAATACTCATTACACTGTGTGTTAGCATGCAAATGATCCTCGGTTTATGCGCATCTGCATGAAAGATTAATAAACAGCAACCTTATATGCAGATACATGAAATAAACACAATGAGTCAGAGAGAATTTGTCCGTACAAAATAGAAATTCATGGAACGCATCAAATAAATTATACCTGTTTATTAAAGCTCACTTCATCATCTCACGTCTCTAGGTTCACAGTCACATGTTGTCAGAAGTGTGAGACTGATGCCTGCATGCTGAAAAAAAGTCACAGGATCCCTGCGTGTTTACTTTACTGTGGTTCACTAAATCTCATGGAAAAACAAACAAAGACCTTCTGAGGAATCAAACCAGAGATTTATTTAGTGGTTGTAGTGAATCAAAGTGTGACAGCCTCACTTATATCATTAAAAATTATTACAATTTTGTTTTGTTCCGTAGAAAAACACCTCAGTTTGTTTCAACAAGATTAACCCAACAGACTATGCTGACGAGAGAATTACAAGTATCCCAAATCTCTGTGATGTAATTTGAGTCAGCATCAACTAATCTTTAACTAACTCTAACTCTCTTAAAATGAACGAGTTTTAAAAGACTTATTTGGGACAGGATTGAGAAAGCACGAACGCTATCAGACCTTTTTTCTGCTCCTCATCTCTGCTCAAGTATTACACACCTGAACTGTCAATGTTCTCGCAGCAGTTGATTTGCCTTCTGGTAATGCAGGCACCTGAAATATTGACATAAAAGAGACTATCTTTCTGATTCAGTTGCACCGATTTTTACACTTTTACACACTGTCCCTCATGAACCCAACAGTGCAGCGGATGTGTATTGCTAAATCAGTGGAGTACTCTTTTCAGGGAAGACTAAAAAAACAATGATGAAAATTAAAAGATTTTTTAAAAAGTCAAACTTCAGATGAACTGATTAATTCAGGCTGTTTTTCCTCACTCAAGCCTTTATACCCATATGAAACTTGATTATGTCATAAGAATCATGAGTAAGGTTTTTAAGCTAAAATGCCTCAGTGTTTAAGAAGTATCAGTGACATCACATCTGTAGAGTAAATATCAAGTCAGATGCAGCAGTTTGACTACAAAAAACTGCTGCTACATAGCCTGGCTCTGCCTAAATGAGGGAAATAAATCTACTTGAAATCACTCTAATTACCTCTGTAATTAACAGGGTCTACAATCTGTTAAAAAAAAATACACAGCAATAACACCTCTGAGTTTCAGCATCCAAGACATAGCCAGGTTCATAACCGATGTAAACCTAGTTAGGTGGGTTTTGTTGTCATGAGTCAGGCCCTTTTCCTCTCTTACAGGTAAAGTAGGAAGCTGCTGGCAGCACCTCAATATTTACACTACAGACATGACAGTGATGTCATTTACTTTTTCTCTCAGTGAAAAAATGAGGAAGTGCATTTCTCATACTCTTAAACAATTCCTTTAACAAGGTGTGTAAAAACTTAAAATGTGACTTATCTTTACAGTCTAGACAATTTCTTATTATGATCAAAATGCTTCTCCAACTGATGAAAAGATTACTTAACAGTTCTGACACAACAATATCCAGAGATTCACTATGAATATTGAACAACAAATACTGCAACTGCTTATTTACAGTTTTACTTACAGACACATGATCCAGCACCTTGCAACAAAACAGCAAGAATCAACATCCCAAAACTGAAAGACTACAAAACAGAGTCCAAAGAAAACTTCAATCTAAACTTCATCAACACTTTTCTCTTTGCAATCTTTTTTTTCACATCTGTGAAATGTAGGCACATCATTTTAACATACCACAGAAAATAAACAGATTAAACGCTGGAGGTTAAAGCCTCCCTTCTCTCTCCCACGTTACATGAATTTATTCAACCACTATTACTGTTTCCTGAAGCAAATTATCAGACAGTGCAATGAGCCGATTTTTAATAAAAAACAGACCCTGAATATATAGATTATGTTACACTCTATCCTCATTGTCTCCTCAGTGTTTTATTACATGACAAAACTGGTATGATAATAAATATCACAAGGTCTCCACACATGGATGAATATGTTACATCACTTTCCAAAGATTCTTGCATACAAAAATACATCAAACTTATTTCCAAGTTTCAAAATATCACCTCTGGCAACAGATCTACGTAAAGACGAGTGCCTTCATTCAAATAGTCTCTGAACTAACATCACAAAACAAATCTATCAGCCCACCGAGAATCTGAATTTAGAGGAACTTTATATCAACTGCTTGTATAAAACAGATTAACTGCTTATCAACTATGTCTCCATTTCCTCTGCAGCCGTGCGTACCATCATACACAGTATAGTTATGCTTTAAGCTTAAGTGTTCTACTGCGGCCAAGAAACCGAAGGACAGCGGTACAGATCAGGGAGCTGCATGCTTTGGATGTTATCTTGTGGTATGAAGTTATTTTTGTCGATTTATTATTCTCAATTATTTTCCATCTTACTCTAACAGAATGTTTTTTGTCTGCTGCCTCCACATTTCAGGAACCTTCACGAACAGTCATGTCCTCCAATCTATATTCATTTACTCTTCGAGTGAGAAAGGCCGAATGACCTTTCAACTGATATGATGGATTTGCTGCCACGGGTGACAGGTGGCGTGTGATACGTTGATTACAAAAAAGTAATCTAAGCCTTAAGATCCAGGGTTGAGGAGGTCGTGGGAAACGCTCGGCCGTCATCACAGGCAGAAGAGACGAGAGCCCTCTCTCCCCTCTTCCCCATCGCTGTGGGGGATACGGGGTAGCATCGCTGATCGGGTTAAACCCCAGAAACGAGGTGGAGACAAGTCCTTCTTGGTGGCTGTGAACTTCCACCCCATGTGAGACCCACAGTTTCGGCACTGAGCAATGGTCCAAGCGTACCTAAGAGCGAAAGAAGAAGTGTCACTCAATTTTTTTTAAGCTGAGGAGAAATAATAAGCTGGGAATAGTTTTTCCACAAAAAAACCCTCCATCATTGAAAACAGTATGAACATACAAATAAGGTTGAATTCACAATTTGACCTACTGGAAACAGGAAGCGCACAAAGGTTCAGTTCTTAATATTTTGAACTAGCAGTAGTGTAAAACCAGCCCCTGGGGTAATTAACACTGTAGATGTCATTCATGAGCCACATTATTTACCTTCTGGTCAAGAACAGCGTGACTGCTTATGGAAGCATTACACTTAAAAGTAGTTTCAGCTCTACATATAATTTACTTCACTAACTAAATATATCTCGGAAAATAACAAACTTGTGGAACAAATGCGTTACATAACACTACATGAGGCTAAACCTCATGTTATTGTTAGAGCAGTTTGACATGACACAGAACCTTCAGGATGTCTCACAGAAGCCTTGTTGTATATAATGATGCATGAACTGCTACCAGAGAAGCGTCTTTATAATTTTTTTTTTTACCAAGACTCAACAGAGTTACCTCAAAAGATCCGAGGTATGGTTCAGATGTATTTAAAGAAATGGATTTCTGGCAGCACCGAAAGGCACAGGAAGGACTGTGACTCAGTCGTCATAAGCATTATGTGTTGCATTATTCAACAGCCACAAAGAGGAGTGTCAGCTAAATGTCATATATACTTCAGTTACCCCGGAAACCAACTGTGCAGTGTAGACGGCCTGCCAACCAAGTTCAGGTTATTGGCTTTGTAGACGGTCAGAGTTTCGTGAACGTAGCCGTGGGGGTTGACATACGCCGCCATGGGGCCGTAAAGAGACAGGCTGCAAGGAGAGAAGAGGCAGGTGGGATACGTCAGCAGGAGCAACGATGCCTTCCAGAATTGTTTACGTCAGACACTGAACAAGAGAATTCTCCTCTGGAGGGAACAGTAAAATGAGTTTGAGAAAAGGAAAAAGTACAAAGACAGAAAATCTTCATTAAAAACCACCCACACTAAATATTTTGTAACAGGGATGTGATCTTTACAACAATCACAATCAAATCGAAATTCACAAACCTATTTTTTTTTGACAGTGCTTCTAAAATATCTTTATATTTATACATAAAATGTGTTAAATGCAAACAGACAATAGTGTATTATAATATTATGTCATCCTTGGCAATAATATTTAGCATCTTTTGATAGACAGACAGTTTAGTTCACCCTCACGTGTTTCCAACCACAGCTGCAGACGGTTTCAGACGAAAGGCTGTGACATAACAGAATGTAAGCTACCATCTTAGCACCAAACAGTTGACGAAGAAGACTGACCCTCTGGTGAAAAGGTCAAGCCTTTACAGGGGTAGTTATAGAGTCAGATAATTCTTTATGGAGTTGATGGAGATAAAAAGATCCGGAACAGGAACAGGATGAATCTTGGGTTTATGGTCATCAGTTGGTCAGAAATGTAGCTCAAAATTAACAATAATTCAAATACGGTGGGTGTTAATATACCAATGGTAGCTATTTTTGTTAAATAACTGCGTGTGCGTGTGTGTGTGTGTGTGTGTGTGTGTGTGTGTGTGTGTGTGTGTGTGTGTGTGGATACAGACCAGAACCACTTATTTACATAATGTACCACTAAAGTTCCAGACAGGCAGTCAATCCAGTGTTGCCTTTGCTGTGTGAATAATTACAGGGATTACTGGGATCAATGCAAAGGCAAAGAAAAAAAAGTGAACAAGCTATTCCCTCTGGAGACTGTCACACTGTTTAAATGTGAGATATTTTTACATTGTCTCCCATTGCTCCAGGGATATTGTGCTTTTCTGGCCTACAAAGATGAAAAATGTAGACCAAAAAATTGTCCCTCAAAAAACATGAGGAGTCTATTAGCATTTAAAAACCAGACACCTGTGTGTTCAGATATCAGAATTATTTGATAATTTACTGAATTAAAGATATTTCACTGTGTATTTGACTGTGTAAAACTTCAAGACAATTTTCAACGTTAAAGAAAACATCAAAAATAATTTAATAAGTTCTCACCTGAAGATCTCATTTTTTGTGGTGATCTCTGTGTCCTGACACTGTTTACAGCACAGTGATGTGCACTGAAAAAGAGAGGCAAGAATCAAAAGGTTGTACACATCAGCACATAAGACTACACAGACAAATAAGAGGTGTCGGAATAATAATAATAATAATAATAATAACAAGGCAGTCAGAGACTGCAACATCCTGCGAAGTTTAGGTCAGGGTACCCTGAAAATAGTACCTGACAAGTGCATAGCTTTGACATTTCAGGGTAGGTCAAAGTTATGCACTAGCTGGTGCATAGGTAGATCAAAGCTCTAGCTTTGATCTATGGTCTTCTCCCTGGTCTTTCTATCTTATCCAGTTCCTAAGTGTACAAAAGTTGAAATTTGACCTTGATCTAGTTTACTTAATGTCAAGGTAATCAGTCAGTCAGTCATTTTCTTAACCACTTAATCCGCTTACGCGGGTCGCGGGGGAGCCGGTGCCTATCCCGGCAGTCTCAGGGCGTGAGGCAGGGGACACTCTGGGCACGACGCCAGTGTACCACGGAGCCACACAGAGACAAACAACCACTCACACACACATTCACTCCTACGGTCAATTTGGGACCGGCCAATCAACCTAAAGCGCATGCTTTTGGAGGTGGGAGGAAGCCGGAGAACCCGGAGAGAACCCATGCAGACACGGGGAGAGCATGCGAACTCTGCACAGAGCGGGACTCGAACCTGGGTCCGCCGTGTTGTGAGGCGACAGCGCTACCCACTGCGCCACCGTGCCGCCCTCAAGGTAATCATCTCATTTTCATTCCGTTTGCCACCCGAGTAATGTGCTTTTTGTTTAATCTTTCTATTTGCAACAGTTGGAAAGATATTTGGTGCACATACGAAGGAAGGGACGAACGGATGAACACACAAACACTGACAATTACATCACCGCTTTGAAGCAGGATGCAATAATAATAATAATAATAATAATAATAATAATAATACAGTCAGTCAGTCAGTCATTTTCTTAACTCGCTTAATCCACTTACACAGGTCGCGGGGGAGCCGGTGCCTATCCCGGCAGTCTCAGGGCGTGAGGCGGGGGACACTCCGGGCACGACGCCAGTGTACCGCGGAGCCACACAGAGACAAACAATCACTCACACACACACTCACTCACTCCGACGGTCAATTTGGGACCGGCCAATCAACCTGAAGCGCATGCTTTTGGAGGTGGGAGGAAGCCAGAGAACCCGGAGAGAACCCAATATGTATTAATTAAAAGAAGTTACCAGCCATCAATAACCAAAGATTTGACCAATCAGGGCCTTTAGTCTGGTTCTAGAAAATATGGTAGCCTCCATTCTGTGTGTCTGTAGCACACCTGATGGTGAAGAAGAACTGCCATCAAACCATGGAAGACTCAAAATGTGAATAACCCACAAAGGTTCAAAGAGGCCAAAAAAGATGAAAAACTGGAATTAATATGAAAACAATTCAGATGTGAGACTTGTGGACATGAGCATGCACCCTGCTTCCATGCATACCAAGAAGAATCTAGTACTTGGATGTTTCTAGGCACTCTTTAATGACTATCTTGTGGAGACTTGTTATCTTCTTAAAATCAGTTCCAGAGTTATTGGAACTGGCCAAAGAACAGTTCAGGTCTACAGCGTCACAGCAAGATTGGAGAAGATTATGTATGTATTGTCTGGCTGCTCTGAAAAATCCTTTAATTTGGAAACAGCAGTGATATATTTAAATACCAATAATCATAAAAGAAAAGCGTACAAACGTGTCAATGTGGAGTCAGAGCTATTGTGAGGCACCAGAGGAGGTCACAGTAGTGATCGATAACTAGATCAATTAATTTATTAAGTGTTTACAAAAATGGCTTGTATGTGCGAGTGTGTGCGAGTGTGTGTGGACTTTTGTGCAACATTTTTCCAATGGTAGTCAAGAATGTACAATTGATGATGATAGCCATCTATGCTCAAATGAGCTGAAAAATTGATTAGTGATAGTGATGGTCATGGTAAATCCTCACGCTGGACTTCAAATACACTGCCCGGCCAAAAAAAAAGTCACCGTTTGGGTTTCAACAAGCAAATTGCATCGTTATGATCAGGGGTTGCTTCGGTTGGTCAAGTCTAGCCTCAGCAATATTATTCAGCAAAAAAATTAAGTCAGCTGAGTATCTGAATGTACTGAATGACCAGGCTATCCCATAAATGGATTTTTTCTCCCGAATGGTACGATCATATTCCAGGACAACAATGCCAAACTTTATCGGACTCTAATTGTGAAAGAGTGGTCCTGGGAGTGTGAGGAATCATTTTGACACATCAATTTGCCCCCACAGTCCTGAGCTTAACCCCATTCAAAGTCTATGGGATGTGATGGAGAAGACCTTGCAGAGTGGTTTGACTCCTATCGTCAATACAAGAACTCGGCCAAAAATGAATGTAATTCTGGACAGAAATAAATGCTGGGATGTTGTACGAGGTTGTCGAACCAATGCCGCGGCAAATGTGCACCGCAATCAAAGCTACAAGCAGTCCCACGAAATATTAGAAATATTAGAAATCCCTATCTTTCGGATAGGGATTTCTTTGGACTGAATCTTTGCAGATAAAACCTACAGGCTTCTGACAGCTGTGGTTAAATGTAAAGGAACAGGAAAAGGAGAGAAAAAACAGGCACAGTCTTCACAGCAGGAGGCAGGAACATCAGATCTTATCACACCATGAGGGAAAAGGACAGGAAGACGCAACTCAGTGCTTGGAAAGGAAAAAGCAATTATAGGTGACTCAGCTTTACCCGGTCCATGATGTCTAGCTCACAGCGGAGTCTCTGGATGGCGCTGCCGATTTTCAGCAGCTGGAGCCTCAGACCATCATCTATCGGCAGACAGGCAGCGACTCTGTAGGAGAAGTCTGATAGAAACCAGATAGGCAGGAAGGAGAAGGATGAAAATATGGAAGGGATGAAAGCACAAAGAACACAAAGACGTATAGGCGTTTTTTGTGTACATGTCTGGGGTCCACTTGTAATACACTGAACAGAGGCTGACCTACTGCGTTCGTCGGGAGAGAGTCATCATTCAGATTCTCATCCCATTCATGGAGCTGTTTCTTCACTCTGTTCATGAGTGACTCCTGAGAGGTGAAACACAGTGAGGCAGATTGATTGGACTGGATTCAATACTCAAGCATGTTTATGTGTGGAAAGATCACAAACACTGGGCTGCAATACTCACAGAGTCATAGAGTGCATAGACCCAGGGTGGCCATGGCGTCAGACTAGCACAGTGAAACTTCCTCTGAGATAAACAGATGATGCACCATTAATGAATTTAATCTACTTATGACAATTGCTTTAGTACCCAAACACATACAGGCTCTCTTCTCTACTACTATTACCAACTTTTACACAGCCAAAAGTGGACATCCGAGGGCTACACCCAAACATGTCAATGCACCAAGTTACATGTTGTAAAAAGGAATTTGTCACATTGCAAAAAAGTTGGAGCCTTGATTTTGTCTGAAATATTATAGACGAGTTAAGATTTCATCTAAATGAAGAAGCTCAAGAGCAACAATGTGCAAGATATAATTACTGTCCAAATGAAAGAAAATTAAATTGATTACAGTGCAGCATAGATGCAAATAAAATTATTTGGAAAATTACCTATTTGTTTGGCATGAAAAATTAGTTTTGGATGGAAAAGGGTCTTCACTATTTTAATTTTTGCTAATGCATTGCTTGTGTAAAAAGGAACAATGTTTTTTAACATACTCCATTACAGAATTAATGAAAACAACTAAGGGGATGAAATCAGAGAACTAATGAGATTTTGTATTTTTAGACCCTTATAAAAAATGTTTCTGTCATTCAAAACAGTCGATTAATCAAAACAAGAATGTATAGTTTGTGAGATATGCTCCAGCTAAAATAACGACCCTCAGATGGAAACAGACAAATCTAACATTTGTAGAAAATTTTAAATATGAAGATGACCCACAATCAGTATGAAAGGAGCATGTAAGCAAACTAATGTGAAAATCTATAAAGTTGAAATGTGCTAAGAATGTAAACTCAGCAAATTAAAAAAAACAATTATGAGATGCAGAGTTTGGTATAGGCATAAGAAAAAAGAAAAACCTAACAGTGTCGAGATGTGCTTAAAGTTTGGTGAAGCTAGAATGTCTGTTTGCCAGAAGACCATCCTTTAGACTCAGACTAAAAAATATTTTTCCAAGGACGGAAAACAAAAGTGAGCATTTGTGTAAAATTTAAAACCTTCAGAAGCCCAACTAATACTTAAATATGTGTATGTAAATTTAATACGTGTATGTATGTAAATATGTGTGTATACTTTTCTTTCTTTAATTTGATTGACAGTGTTTTCCTGACCTGCTGATAGACATTCCAACAGCACTGGGCCTGTTTACAGCTCTGATTCACAGGTTTGGAGGATGGGTGCATGTGGAGTCTGGAGAGAGGTGTTAACTGCACAGCTGAGAGGGGATCTGGAAGAATTCGTTCTGGAAGAATCTGTACTTTGGCTTGTCTGATCCTGAAGAAACAAAGACAGAGGATAGCAAAAAGGTATGACAACGATCGAAACCAGAATGAGAGCAAAGAAACCAAGCGCAGGAAAAAGTCAAACTAAGTGTGCTGAATGTCATGAAGTGTATGACATGCATATGATACGTATGTATGTGTATAATGATGAAGATCTCTTCAAAACACAACAGCAACTGCCATTTAGGTGAATAATAACTTGAATTTTATGCTTTCTAGGCTCACTTGGACAAGAAAAGTCAACAGGATTGCAACATCCAATTAATATGAATTAAACAAAAGCATCTAGACTAGCATGGAAATAAGTCTGAATGAGGGTTTAATTTTATTTCTAGTAAACTCATGAATTTCCTGAGAGTTGGAGGATGTAACTAAATTATGACGACAGCAGACAGTTAGTGCAATAGAGAGATTTTCTCCATAGAAACTTCTATTGTTTACTGTAACTTCCATGTAGATGAGGACGAAAGACTGACCTTTAAATTATTTTGTGATGACCTGAGCAGTAACTTACAATTTTCATTATCAATCTGACAAATAGAGGTTTTCTCAATTAAATACAGAACACTGGCAATCTCAATTTAATACCAATGACTTCCTGTAAGAAAAACCACAGAAGAGGAACTGTTAAAAAACTATTTAAAAAACTATTTAAAAAACTTGCATCTAAGAAACCAATTAAGTCACAGAAGGTCAGAAGAGTTAGTCTGCTCTCTCCTGGTGAGCTAGCAGAGCACAACTTGAGTCATGAAGGAAAAAAAACACCCTGACCTTACAGAATGATTGGCTGATACAAATGTCCAGTCTGAAACTGATGTGTGGTGTGATGTATGGACACTTGATTGAATATGAATTATGTAGGGTGTATGTGAGGACGATAAGAATAAAATTTACGTCTGATTGTTTAATTTCTTATTCAAAGGATACTGAAGAAATCACTTACAACGCCACGTTTAAAGCAAAATTATTGTAAACACAAATAAACAAATAGGCTGATCTGCAGTCGGGTAGGCAATAATAAATAGTTATATTCATCACAAAATCCTGTTGCGAGCTGGTGATCAAGGAAACCTGCAGGACTGTTTCTTCCAGACTGTCACTCTCTGGATAGATGTGAGAAACATGGGACAACTGTATGTGTTGATCTAAAGAGTGCAGCTCTAATTCAGACAAATACACTTGTCGTACTTTGGTTCAACAGTTTATGGGGCAATAGAACTCACCCATCTGCTTGAGTTCTTATCTCATGCACCTTGAATCTCTGCCTTCCAACAGCTTTCACTTTGACAGTCTCAATACCATACTCTTGCTCCTCTCTGTATGCATAGATTTCAGCTGTTGTCCCAAATTCAGCCTGCAGCTCACCTGCATCACTGTAGAGATAAATACCAAATGAAAGCATTAAAATTTTAAAGAAACATAAAAAGAATGTAAAAGATTCAAAGCAGCAGAGGCTGGAATATGCAGACTGTTTAAGTCTCATTTAGGCCAAGCTCCAAAAACACTGCATAATACTTTTCCTAAAAACACCCAGTTTGTTTCTTTTTGCTTTTTTTTGGTTAGAAATTTGAAATCTCAATTCAGGACAAAATGCAAATATCGTAAATTTTTTTGATCAGATTCTGAGAGTCATTCAAAACACCATCAGACAGTTTACAATGTCTATATAGAACTGACTGTGACCAACCAACTTTAAACCCAGATTCTCTCCAAGTATCCCATCTGTGCATTCTGTGACCATTACAAATCAACAGTCACTTTGTACCTGTGTGCAAGCACAGCAAAGGTTCGGTCTCTCTGGATGACGCTCCGCATCATGCTGACCTCCTGAGGTCTGAAGAGCTGCAGAGGCAGTGTTTGACCTGGGACCAGCATCACAGCTGTGTGCGGCAGCACAGGGATGGTCTGACAGCTGTCATCATCATGGACCGTACGGCCATGAAACTCCTCCATGTCTGAGCCCAGGTACTGTCGCCACGGGGGAAAGAGTCAACACGACACAACAATAAAATAATTTTCTGAAGGTAAAACCATACAGAACTGGAAGCAAAATTATTTCATCTCTGTATCAAGTTGATTGGCAAACTGTACTATTTATCAGCTCTTTCCATGAATAGAATCAAAGAAAATCAGTTAAAATACCTCAGTGCCACCAACTTTAATTTTTATTTCCACATTCAAAACAAAATGCTTCTTTAGCTGAATGCTGCCACCAATTTCTGGCAAAGTTCCTGAAGAATCACATCACTTGTTAATGTGTGGCCCCACTTACAGCATGTGATGTGGGGAGACTGGGATCAAATGTGATGGTGTTGGATATCTCTGCCTCCTCACTGTCTCGGTCTTCTGTGTCCATGTCATCTTCCTCCTCCTCTTCCTCATTGTCTGTCATGACACAACCAGCATAATGTTAAAAGCTAACAATAAGGGGAGTTAGCTTTTGGAGCAGCAGCTACCTGAAGTAAATCTAGAACTTTACCGTTATAAGTCACTATATTGGCACAAAAGAACTGAGTGGAGGACTAGTCAGGGTGTGATCTGACAGTGGCCTGTTTTGAAGTGACGTATAGTTAGCTCGCTGTTTTCTGCGAGGTGAGACAGACGCTTCTCTGCTGTGAGCACCGACTAAACGATTAGCCGCAATGTTACCTGGCAAAAGCTGCAACTGATTCCCCATGTTGTCGTTAATGTTGCCTTCACCTCCTCCTCCCTCGTCAGCCATAGCCTTATGTTTACAATACTAACTCTTCTTCTATGGCGTCTCCGGTGTGCAACACCAACACAGGGCCGTGGGCGCCCCCTAGCGACGGGATGGACTTACCCCGTGTCGCAACCCGACAAACTAGAAAACCAAACCTGCCATATGGACAGCACTGGATTATGAAAATACTGTATAATTTTTTAAATACCCCAACATCTTGGATAATTTATAGACTCTGTATCCAGAGGTGGATCCACATCCCCACATTACTTATTATCCTGAAGCCAGACCGAAAGGCCAACAGAATACAAGTAAAAACATGACATCTCACCTCAATGGTGGGAACACAGCACTGGAAAATGTGATGGGTGGCAAAATGACAAAAGAGATGCTTCTGTTTAGGATGGCTTTAACAGTCATCTGCACTTGCAACCAAATTGAATCAGGAGGATCGTCTCAGCACGATTATATCTTCTAGATCACATGCAGTAAATGTTATGGGATTCTGTGGCCAAACATGTTTCCCACAGTCCGTGCTGACTATTCCTTCTCATAGTTGTATTACTCTCTGAAGGTTGAAATTTTTTTGTTTTTATCTTGCAAGAGATCAATCCAGTCAAGTACAAAATACCGTTTTGAATTATAAAACTTCCTGTCAGGAATGCAGAAATTAATCGGATTTCAGTGAGATACACACCACCTGCAGTAAAATATCACTTCGTCTGGAATACTGGCTGAGTTCTGCTTTACAGCATCAACCTATCTCATATTTGAGATCCAGTGCTTCAGTTTTCAGTTTGCTTCAGTTTAAATGAAGCAAAACATACTTGTAGGAACTGAATGGCTTCACTACATCTTAAAAATGAAGCATTTTGTTTCCTCATTTTTAAAAGATGGAGTTTTAGTCATTAAATATTTCAAAACACAGCACTTCGTGTGGATTAAATTGACTGAAACTTCCAGGAAAAGGTTTATGTTAATTTATTCAATAAACCACATGACAGTTGTTGGTAAACATTATGGTCCATGAAAAAAGCAGCTGTTGCTCTGATGTTGACAAGCATGTTTGCCACCTTCCAGTTACATCTCCCTTTGAGCTTAGGTTTGAGGACTTGATCCCAAAGATCGAAGCTCCCATTCCAGCCACAGGTCAGTCATCTGGACTGGCTCTGATGGGATCCCAGCTGCCATGGATGAGGGCTTACTTTGACCTCTGCCTCATCTTTCGCCTTTTACGCTTCAGCCTGTTGGCGAAAAGAGGAGACATCAACATCAATAAATAACGCTCAATATTTCATGGATTGTTTCACTTGTTGGAAAGACTACTGTATTTCTTTATTTGACCATTTTTGTACAAAAGCATTTTCAATGTAAGTCCTTACCAACTTACACTTTGAAAAACAATTGACTAAACTACACCATTTCAAAATGGCAAGTTAAGTCTGGGCATATTTCATTAAAAAGTTTGTAAATAAAATCTGCACAGAAATATTTGAAATCTGAGTCAGTTATCAATGCTTATCAGCATAACTGGTCAAAAGTCTCAACAAAATAAGCTTCAGCATTGACTTGAATGGATCTGAATTTCCAAGTAGTATCCCCACTCAAAAATTCTTAATACTGCCAATAGTGGCAGTGGTCAATGATGAATTCAATGGAACAAATTGTAAGGGCATTATAAACTGAACATTTGTGACTTTGTAACAGTTCTTTAGATTGAGACTTTTCTTGTTGCTCATGCAGTCAAAACTTAATACCAAGACTGTGGCTCACCTGCGCATACGCTTCTTTCTCCACTAAAACAAAGTAAGACAAATAGGATTAGATGAAGCATGTCTTTATTCATTAAAGCATACAGCATGCATGTGCTAAAATATAAAAACTTACCTGCTATGTACAGTCTTACGGTATATATATTTTGTATAACAAATACCACATAGTGTGGTTGACAAGTTAGATTGAGACTTTACTCCGTCAATAGCAACAGCACTCAGAACAGTTCAGCTCACAGACAATGTAAGGTAGATACAAGAGCTTTTCTCAGTTGCAATGTAGCATGACTAGCTAGCAATGGTAGCGTACAAGAAGAGTGATTTCTGCGACTGGCTGTTCCACTTACCTTGGCTCTCATCGTGAGAAGAAGTTTCTGCGAGAAGGAAACATATACAGTGATGAGTGACTGTGGATGATTTGTTAATCTTGTGGATTCATTTGGATTCTCTGAGAAGTACTATAGACTGCTTACCTCCAAGTGAGAAGATCAACGGAAAGAGGATGTGACGAACAAAGAGTGCGATTTTTATAGATGGCGTGACGTCATATTTAAGCGGCGACTGCCTTCTCTTACCGTTTGGGAGATGTAGTTTATATAATGAATCATCGGTCCGTGTTTTTACATCCCGTTTCAATGCGGTGATGTATTGTAATTGTCAGTGTTCGTGTGTTCGTCCGTTCGTATGTCCACCAAATATCTTCGCAACCGTTGCAGATAGAAAGATGAAACAAAAAACACATTACTCGGGCAGCAAAGGGATGAAAATGGGATGATGACCTTGACCTTGAGAAAACTAGGTCAAGGTTAAATTTCAACTTTCGTACACTCAGGAACTGGATAAGATAGAAAGACGAGAAAGAAAGCCAGTGTAAGACCATAGATCAGAGCTAGTGCTTTGATCTACTGGCCTTCTCCGTATGCACTAGTCTAGGCACTAGTCAGGTACTACTTTCAGGGCACGCTGACCTACTAAGTCGCAAGATGTTGCAGTTTCTGACTGCTTTGGTTCTTTGTGTGTGTGTGTGTGTGTGTGTGTGTGTGGCAAACAAATTTGTGTAAGGTTCGTTCTTTAGACTGTGACAGTTCGAAAAATAGCCTTCTGTTGTGAGCAGCCCAAAGCACGAGCAATAATCTAACACACTCGTCAAGTACTGTAGATCATGTTGAGTATTTGTACATGAATAACGTTGTTCCATCTGCATGTGGAAACTCAACACCTGTCAGGTGGAGGACTTGTTTTGATCAACGGTAAATGGTCAGGAACAATGCCTTGCAGAAATATGAACTTTACGCTTAAATTTAATAGAAAAGACTACTATATTGTGAATGTCATGTAAAGCCAGGTTTTAGAACCAAAATCTTTATTATACTTTTCATTAGTATAGGTTCAAGCAGACCTTTTTCAGCTCAAAAAATAATTTTTCACATACATTTACATATTGTTAGAATTATGTGCTGTAATAAAGTTCATTGTGGGCATGGGGTGACCTTTCTGCGCGGTGGGGGCTGAGCGGTGCGTTCAAGGATAACAGAAAACTGTTTATATTATGACTGTGCATCTGGGTCTGCTCAAGGATGAGAAAAGAGCATCGTATGGGAGTCAAGATAGACTGAAACTTCTCAGCAGACAGTAGCTGTCTGAGTCAGGTAGTTGTGTACGCCCATGAAATATAAAAGCTTATGTGTTGCTTTGCATTGTTGTACTTTGCGGGGAGCATTCTTCTGTAAGCCAAAGTACCCATGAATATTCTGTTTCAATAAAACTTCGAAGATTTGAGGAATATCAAGTGTCCTGTTTATTTAACCAACGATCCTGCCATTGTCCAAGTCAAGACAAAACGAACACGAGGAGGGACTTCGAGGTCGATTGTCCAGCCGGACAAGGTCCATCTCCTTCATTTGGTGACCCTGACGTGATTTTGACCGGACCCTCTTTGGACCGAGACAACACCGAACTGGGTGCCCAATAAGGTAAGAGGACTTTTGCCTCTTGGTCTTGTCTCTGTCCGTGGAGGTAAAGGCAGATCATTCCCTGTTTCAATTTGACTCCGTAAATAGATGACTGATGGTCTACTTCTGTTTAATATCGGACACTGATGATTCTATTTTAATTTGGAAACTTAGAAAAGGCCTATTTGAGTCCTGGGTTAGAGGCCCTGGTGGGTTCCGGCATGTCCCACCTAAACGGGTTGGAAAGCCTTATCTGTACCGGCGTGTCAGATAAAAACGGTTTAAACGTGCCCTGTGACGGTGGCGCCCGATCACAAAAAGGTTGAAAATCCCAGTGGATATTGTTCCTCGAAATAATTGGATAAAGAGGTGGCCCGATTGGGGATTGTAATTCCTCATTAGTAATTGGACTCTGTGCACTAGGTGAGACGTGTCTTTAGTTGTGAGTAGAAATGTGTTCATTGGATAAGCAATTTTACATCCCGGTGGCGTCCGTAGGGGCTGTTACCCAATATTGAATTCCTGTAACAGCACTCAGTTGGGGTTGAAGACGTTAGACTCAGCTGTTTTAACTAACGGTTACTCTAAGAGTTTGTGTATTCATTCAGTGAGGAGCGATCTATTGGCAAAACGTGTGATAAATTCTTCTGCTTAAACAGAGTTAACTGAGAGGTTGTGTCTGGGACCGACCTGCGCGCTTGAGCTTGATTTTCGTCTGGGAATATTAGTGAAATGGTCCAGGACCGTGGTTGTCTGGGACACCGCATTCTGATAAATTAAAAGGCCTGAAAGAGTTCGAAATGGAAGGCGAATTTGATCGTGAGAAGGAGTGGTTCGATTGGGATGACATTCCTGACGAACCTAATGGTGCACCACTCGAAGACCAATTAAAATTGGCTATTATAGTGGCATCCGAGGGATTGCCCACTAAGATCCGCAGTAAGACAGAATCTGAACTGAAAGACTGGGTTGAGGATTCCTGTAAAAAGGGATGGTTTCCTCCAAGACACTCTAAAAAATCATTGATTGGCTTAATGAAAACCGTTGAAAAAGCATGCATGAAAAAACAAACTGAATTGGATACTAAAATCTCTACTACCAATAGAATAAGTATTCCAGGAAGGAAAGCCAGAGAGGCCCGGGAAAAAGTGGAGACAGTGAAGACAAATGCCCGATTGCTGGCTATGGGAGGAACGGTAAAAGCCAGTCGTAAGGAGGTTAAATTGTTGGAGAGAGTGAGTAATACCGACCCGCCACCCTATCTGAAAAATAATGCGTGTGATCCACCGCTGTCTAAAACAAACCCTTTTCTTTCGAGTCCATATGCAGAGCTCCGCCAGATGCTGACTGCCACCCCACGAGCTGCCCATGCTGAGCCCAACTGACCATTTCTCCAGACCATAGACACATACACAGAACCGGAGAAGCCATTTCTCCAGGCCCCGGTCTACAGAGTGCAGGAAGGAACGTTAACAATGGAGCAAACCACGCCAAACATGGGTGACCAAGGTAGGATCAAACCAATTTCTGAAGCCGCTAGAGCAGTAGGTGCTATATGTGACAGAGCTAATAAAGAATTACAAGAAGAATTTGAACACATTCTGAGAACACCACATTACATGGACCTCAAATATAGACTACAGGAATTGAAGGCAGAACTGGGACGTAGGGGAGATGCATCTAGATCCCTGCGAGACGAGCTTAAGTGGAAGGTATGGGAAGCGGAAAAGAAGGCAGACCGTCAGGCTAGAGCAGCATGAATATTCTGTTTCAATAAAACTTCGAAGATTTGAGGAATATCAAGTGTCCTGTTTATTTAACCAACGATCCTGCCATTGTCCAAGTCAAGACAAAACGAACACGAGGAGGGACTTCGAGGTCGATTGTCCAGCCGGTCAAGGTCCATCTCCTTCATTATCTACACAACTGAGAGCATGATGTGATCTGAAAAATAGTCCCTCAATTATCTGAATCCTTCTTAAAAATAACTTTTCCTGAATGCTTAAGATATTTGTGATTTCTTTCCTCAACTGAATTCTAAATTTCCCAGTTAGGGATAAATAAAGCATATCTATCTTCAATAAACTCCCACAGCTAGCCACTTAGCAAAAAACAAACAAAACTACCGGTAACTAAACTTTGCTTACTGTAAATGTCATAATAGTTCCACAATGTTGCATGTTCAATCCTATGCAGTCAGGATTTAGCAAAGCACTTTAGTAAATATGTAAGTTTTGGTTTGTTACTAAAACATAAATCGCTGTCGAATGTCATTTCATATTGTAACTACGTGTATCATTGAAACAGAATGACATCAATTTCTATTTAGACGTTTATTTCTTATTGCAGAATATCCCACTCTTCAGAGATTTATAAAATCAAATTTAATTTGGGGATTTTTACAAATATAAGTCCAAAAGATGCATGAGGAACAACACATTTAACTGTTGATGCATAAAACGGGCAAAATGGAAAAATTCTTCTTTTGCACATATAATTTAATATTATCAATGACCAGTATACGGCCAAGTTAATGGAATACAAAATCAGTTAAGAGCTCACATATTAAAATTGAAATCATATCTACCAAGTTCTCATCATTGATTTCCAACAACTATAACATCCCTGTTAATGGCAAAAACTGATTTAAATTGTATTGTATATCCCATTCAGATACCAGTTCATCTTCAAAATTGTGCCTTAAATAACTTGGTAATTTATTGCAGACATTTTCATTGCTGAACTTTAAAAAACAAAAACAGAGAAGACAAATGTATGAAAATGTTTTTATTTCATCTGATGTAGTTACATTGCCCACTGATGGGTCTACAAATCAGACTTCACTTTTCCAACACTATCCCACACCTGAAACGATGTTACTGGTCTTATGACACCCATCAAACCTTTTCAAAAGTGATATCTACCTCAGCGTTTAAGTTGAACAGCAAGTAACAGGTGTTGGTCATACAAAAATTAGTTTCGAAAATTTTAACGTAAGGATTACAATTATCTAGATTTCATAAAATTTGAAGGGAATGGCAGTTAATCTGGCAGTTTTGTTCCTTAAAGTCTTTCTGATTGGAACTATATGGTCTGTTTTTATACTTAAAACATTTGTTCTGCTCAATATATTGCCTTAAAAAAACTAGTTTGGTCATGATGTTGTAGCCAAAAATATGGTCCTTGACCACAGAAGTAGAACTGTAAACCTTCACATTGTCTATTGTAAGTGCCATACATTACAATCTGTCATTTGCGAGTTATGTCAATGACACTTTTAGTCTTTTCTACATTAATTCAAAAATGTTAGTGAAATGTTTTTAAATGTCAGTGGTGTTTGATAATGCACAGGATGCCTAAAAATAGCAATAAACCTTCCAAAAAAATTGACTGAATACGTCTTTTTAGATACCAAATCCAGAAAAATTGTTTGAACTTTGTTGGCAAAGGGAAACCTGACAAAGTGCGCAACCTTGGAATCCATGAAGCCACAAAAAAACCACTGTCAACAGATAGGATGCAGATTCCAGAAAGTATTTTCTTTATCAACTGCTGGATGTAAAATACACAAATAGAACCCTTGTTGATTTATCTACTGTACTTGTATTAATGCCCACTGTAAACTTCACTTGAATTCAAGTTAAAGTTTGAGCTGCTGATAGTAAGGACCATCAGATTTTCTAAATTTTATTTTTTTAAAAAGGCACCATTCACATAACATGCTGCTAAATTTCCGTTATTGGCAACAAGTCTTTTGAAAAAGCATATTTATTTGAAAATTTTTATTTCCTACTCAAATTACGGATGAAAAACTTTTCTTTTTGTGTGTCACTTTCAGTAAATGCAGTAATAACCTAAAGAGCCGTGTTGGATTACTAGATATGAATTCAACTCCTTCCAACATCCTTAATTAGCTGAATCTGTGAAAATAACATTTGGTGTAGAATGAACAGAGGGTTTAGTTATGTTTTCTTTTTCTTCTCTTTGGGGTGTTGCATGTGTGGAAAGGCAGTGTATTTATTCTGCAGCTTCTTTGTCCTCAGTTGGTTGTCCACTTGCATTTTCTGCTGTCTTTGAAGCCTGTGTGAAATAGGGGTGAAATTAAACCAGATATTTGATCTGTGACACACAAGACCTGGAGGTTAAAGGTGAGCTTGTGTGATGGGTCCAAATTTAGTTCAGTTCATGTTGTAAAAATGGCATAACGTTTTACCTTCTTTTTCTTTTTTTTCTGTGTTTTACGGCTTGCAGAACTCTGTAGTAAAGCCTTGAGACAACAAGGTACAAAGTGAATAATTTGCTTATTTTCACCACTTTCTCAGTGACAAAGGAGATCTGTGTAAGTTAAACAACTTCACAATCTATACCTTCAGTTCTGGATCTTGAACTTCATACTCCGACTTGTAGAGCTCTGGATCAAAAGGTCCATTGGTGATTCTGTCAGGACCATTGGTCATGAGCAACACCGTGAATTTAATTTGAGCTACATACTCTCCTGCAAAAACATGGAAAGATGTGAACAACCAAATAAAAGTGTGAAACCCATAACAAGAAAGAAAGACAAAAACAAATGGGGTGGAAAATACTCACCCTCCTTCTCCTGAAACACAGTGAAGGGCTGTACCAATTCATGTTTGGCACACTCCATCACACCCAAACGTGCTTTTGCCTCATCTTCAAATGCTCTAATGAAAAAACATTGAATGGCGTTTATCACACACATATACATTAGTAAGCACAGATAAAAGTGTCTTGTTCATACCTAAGAGTAAAGGGCATGGCATCAAAGCGTCGTTCAACTTCACTGAAGAACATACGAGAGGTTTTCATCTTCAAGCCGTATTGCTTACTGGGGTCCCTCTTGTAAATGGTCGTCCTCTGACCTCCATCTCTGGCCTGAAGTGACAAGAGTGAAGACATTATAGTTGTTTACACTAAATAAACACAACTGTTTCTCAGACACAACAGGAGAATAAACATCCATTAGCTATGGGTAATGATTGAAGTAAGATAAGACATTACACAGACCTTCCCTTCTCCAGTGCTAATCAAGATGTCCACAGCATAGACTTCATGTACCTCAAACTCTGCCTTCTCCTGGTCCTTCCTGAAAATCAGTCCACAAAAGGACATCAAACAGGTGAATATATTTTATACCCATAAATAATCACTCAAGAAAATTACTGCACAACACATATATTTCCAAAATCCACAGATCTGACTGAACAGATTTTAGAGCTATAACACTTCATTAAATTGGATGTCAAGTTTTTCCAAATGTTAATGTATGTTGGTTGTTTTTAGCACCACAAACTGAATTTCTACTCTGGCAACAGAACAAGTCTAAGGCAGTGATGTTTAAAACCTTGACACATCAATCTGAAGGGTACCTTCTGGCCAGATGGAAGTTGATGGGTGACATTTTTGTGTGTGACGACAGTGTTCAGGTTTGTAGTAGTTATGGTTCTATAATAGGAACTTGAACAGTTTTGTATCTTGGTAAAAACACCTCAACAATTGAAGGTGACTTTAAATGGTTACAATTTACAAGTACAAGTTGATTGCAAATTGAGTGTTTTATGCACATATAGTAAAATCAAGGTTATGGGCTGACAAGAACTGGCAAGGAATCTAAAACATCTACCAATATTCATTTTGAAAATGCTATTATTGTTTCTGAATGAGCAAATACAGTGTTCCACTACATTTTAAATCCCACAGGCTTGAATCATTTTAATAAAAAAAAGCAAATACTGTCCATCATCTATACTCTGTGTGCAACTAGATACAAAGTGTGACATTAAACCCTGGTATTAATTTTTATTCCAAGTGAAACTATGCAGAGGATGATTTCCTATTACTCTTGATCCCTAAATTTACCTTTGCTGGTCTGTTGGGTTTTGTATAATGGTCTTCTCTCCATCTATAACATGCTGCTTTAGCTGATGAGACAGCATACCTTCGAAACAGAGAGTCAAGGATTAAAAGCCAGAAAAATAAAAAGTTACCTAAAAAAAATCCAGTTCCATTTTACGTACTCATAAATACTGTAGTATTTTTATGGTCCAAAACTCACAAGTTCAAAACAGAATTTTAAGGATAAGTGGAATGGAGTCTTTTCCCTGAATAAGCACACACATTTACAAGTTTAACACTCACCTTCAATTGGTGTGCATTTGAATGATTGAGCGATCTTGTTCCATGCTTCTGTCACTTGAGTATTCTGAAACATAGGGGGGGAGGGGAGACAATATTTTTGCATGTAAAATTCCATTATGCACTCCATGACATGCTGAAAATTATTCTGAAGACCTTATTCTGATCTGATTCTGATTTGGTTTGTATTCAAATTATGGTCAGTGCTGAAATGTATTTTAATTTTGGTGGAAGCAGAATAGAAACAAGCAGCAGACCAAGACTATGAGAGGACTGCCTAAGATAAATCTGGCACACTGACAGATGTAGCAAAGGTTTTGATTCTTTAGAATAAGGCTATGTAAAATATACTGTACTATTCCAGTAGAGAGATTATCTGGGTTAACTTGGGAGAAGAATGTGATGAAAGCAGTACCTGGTTACCAGCTTTAACAAGGCGAAGAGCTGCTTCTGCACAGAGATGAGCTGCTTTGATTACATCAGCTTTGCGACCTGTGACAGGGTTCTCCTGCATAAGGAGAACAGAGTAAGAAGAGGCTTTAAGGGTACTCCTTAACTGGGAGACAAAAAATATTAAGACTAAATCTATATTTCTCACCTTACTGGCTCCCACAACAAAGCTATGAGCAACATTGGCAATGAATCCATCAACATGAACCCCTAGATCACTACACAACATAGGAAACAAGAAGAAAAAAGTAGGAAACAACAATGCAAATGAATGAATTAACGGGAAATGCTCGGATGGTTCAGCTTGGAGAGTAAAAAGAAGTGAGAAACATAGCGACGTTGTGTGAGTAGCCCAAACAGTAATTATTTTTGATGACAAATAAGTAAGAGTCAACAGAACAACTGAGATTAGCTACACTAAATGGAAATTGGTCTTTTGCCAAATAGAATAGAAGGACAACACCTGACTAATGAGAAGCAGACAGAAACCTTCATATTGCAGTTACGATGTCACATAAAAAAAAGGAGGGCACACAGTGGAAGGATCAGGACACACATTGTAGAAGAGGGTGTTACATTACAGTGTGTGGTGCCTACATTTTGACCAGATCCCCATCTTTAAGGATGTAGTCAGGGTCACTCTTCAGGGGAGAGAAGTGGCAAACAGTGTTATTGACTGAGACGCTGGTGGGAAAGGCAATGCCTAGAAGAAGGAGAGAGAACCATCAAGTCTTCATCTGTATATCATCCACATGTTTAGCAACAACTCCTTTACATGGATGGAAGGATTGTCAAATGAATGCCTGAAAAAGCTTGGATAATCACCATGCCACCATAACAGCGGTATTAAAATCCCTGCTGTTAATAAAGCTAATCAAAGTTGTTTTGACCTAGCTCACTAACAGCATGACTGCATCTACACGAACAATCACACTAGTGTCATCTTTTTGTCTCACCTTTCTTTATTTCCTTTTCCTTCTTGAAAACCTTTCCAGTCTCAGACATAATGTAGGCGTCCCCCTTCTCACAGAGGCTCAACACGGACACTCCGGGCTTGGCTGCTTCTAAAACTAGACGAACAGCCTCTGTAACAGACAATAAATGATAAAGGGGGAGATACAGGTAGATGGGTTAAAGCATTAATTTAATGTTGAAAGTGGACATGAGATAATATCTTTGATTTTATGCTAAAGGATGCATCACTTTGACTGATAACAGAGAGCAAAAGTAACAATGAATACTCACAATATTTATGAGATTAATCAATCAAATCCAGGATGTGTTATTGACCCCAAGGAAATTGTGGTATCCAGTTGCAAAGTGGTACAATTGTGTAATAAGATACACAGATAATAATATAATTTTGGGCTATACAAATAAAGATTGCCTTATTGATATCAAGGAAGTATTAATTGAGCATTCTATGCAATTAAGTGAAAGTGAGAGATATTTCCAAACTTGTAGGTACACAGTGGAAATATCTACAAAACCCAGACGTGCACAAAGTAGTTACCAACTTTAGTATCATGATACATAGCAGCCTAGACATCAAACATTGTTCAGCCAGTCATCAGAGTCGTGCTCCCTCCCAAACTTTGTCAGCCTTTTTGACCAGCTTGTCTGTTCACCCCAGCACCACACTGCATAGAAAAGTACTCTTGAGAATATAAACTGATAAAACCAACCTTGCCACTCGCTATGGTTGTTACACGACCTCAGCTTGTGTTTAAAGTACAGTCAGCTCTGGCCTCACTTATTCAGCATGTCCGTGTTTACAATCCAGTCCAGTTTATCATCCAGGTGTACCTGTACTCACAGATACCTGTGAGGGTGGTTCACCTCCCCACCCTTGATGGTGACTGGGAGTTGAGTTGGTGTTTATCTCCAAAGGTCCACCACCATCTCCTTGCTTTTGCATGCATTCATTGGAGGTGGTGTGTATGCACAAGCGTACATTGTCTTAAATAAGGCCTCTGCACTTTTGTGAGATCATCTTGACCCAATCCATTTAACATCGTCGAGGAGAAAGAAACTCCATATTGCCAAAGTAATTATGTTTATGTAAGCCATCTCATCCAGAGTGGAGGAGGCTGGTTACAGCAGACATGGTTCTCGTTCATGACTGATTAATTCTTATCATAGGACACAGAACTGAGTTTATAAATGAACAAAAGAAAACATTGACAATGTCAAACTACATTTATTTATCAACCTCCATTTATTCTTGGAGCAGTTTTAGCTGGGTGGCATACATAGATGAGCTAAACAGATAACTACAGAATACATTTCACACTGGAGCTGGAAGTAACATTCGTGGACATGTAAAAATGTGGATCTTTAGATATGGCTGCCTGCTTATGTCAGCGCAAAGGCGCAGCCTTCTCAGCTAGCCGATCGTAATGCGCGGTGTTAGCTGGTAAGTTAGCATTCCATGCTAACCCAAAAGACGGACGTTTTCCTGTGCTTAAACCAAATGCAGAGCTCACGCGCCGCTAGCGGGGGCGTTAGCAGTCACTACGTGTGAACAAGGTGCACCTGTTAGCTAGTCTGCTGGTCTGCTCAGACAGCGTATGTGTAGCTCGCACGCTAACCACATGGCTGCTACTGTGTGAGGTTTCTACCGCTAGCTGCCTTCACGACAGGCCGGAACCTCCTGGAAATGTCACACTTTAATGAATGACTGCTCGCTCTCGTTAGCTTACGGTTGGCGATGTCACCACCCATCTTGTACTTAGTGACAACCAGGTCCTCGGCTATCGTCTGTTCTTGTTCTTCGTCTGACATCTTGGCAGTGAAGTTTCAGTCGCCACTCAGCCCGACGCAGCAAACAGTTCCCCCTCAGTTCAGCTCGCCTCTTGCCGAGGCTTCCTCCGCTACCGCCGTCCCGCTGCTGCTGCTGCCCTAGAAATCACTCCTTCCTCAGCGTGACGCCTATGACGTCACCGGACCCTCAAAGCACCAAGGCGATCAGAGGATTTAAAGATGCAGCATCTTTATCAAACATCAGAGGAGATCCCTGTCTTAAATCAATTATTCATCTGTATGCATGTGTGCTGTGTGATTTATTAGATTTGCCCCCGTGTTGTATTTCATTTGTTTTTGTTTTTCAAACATGGCGAATCAGGATGAGCTCAGCCAGTCACTGCAGGGGCTCAGGTATTTGGTGGAGCTCCAGCATTCACAAACCACATACCGGCAGGTCAACAAGATTTATTGTCCTGCTTTCTTAACTCAGGGGTCTGTCAGAGAGGCTTTGCATTATATTTTCTATTCATGCATTCTTTTGTATTCTGTGTCAAACTTGCAAGCAATGCATCAGATAACAAACCACCCACACCACACTCGCTTAGTAGCAAAAGAAAATGAGTCGAAGGTCAGGGCAAGGCTTGACAGAACCTTTACCGGTGGTAAAATAAAAAGATGGCACCACAAGATAGTTATTTGAAATATATTTATTGAGTAGAAAATGTATTTCATATACAATCAACTAAAGAGCATCAAAATCTAAAAAAAATAAAACAAAACTTTGTTCATTGCAAAATGTAAACAGAAAAATATGTAGTTTGGAATGTGTCCATTTTCCTTAATGTTTTCAACACTCAGTGCTGTTATTTCTGATAATGCCTCAAACTGCAGGCCTAAATACAAAATATAATGTAAACCGATAACAGTCAACGAAGCTGTGAAAAAATTCACACATGTTGTGTTTCTTAAAGTTGTGTTTTAGGCTACATTACAAACATGGGTTTTGATTGCGTTTTGGGTCCTTCATGTCCTTCATCTCACAGGGAAGTTCATGAGATTTAAAATATTGTTCATGTAGGTACTGCTTTGGTCTTCAGGAACATTCTGCTGTGCCAGTAGTCTGGATTGTCAAAGGATCTGTCAGCAGCTGCAGAATCTCCAACCCCGACTCCAGCTCGTACTTTGATGTAAGGTTCAAACATTGAATGATATCCCTCTGTGCCGCTTCCTGCTCTGTCCACTTTCCTCTGCACGTTCTGATACACCACTGCATCTCCAGGCTGTATGGTCGAAAAGCAGTCCATATCTTCATACTCATAAGCCTCACCTTCATCCCTTCCCTGTATCTTTGGCTCCTTCATGTCTTGAAGAGCTTTTCTCAGCTTTGGCTGTCTGTTTGTATAATGGTAGACACTGTCCCCTACATATTCATCCTCCTCTTCCTCCTCATCCTCATTGTCAGCCTTCATCTCTTTGCACATCTTTACTGGTGTCAGAGGAGGAGGAGGAGGAGGAGGATCATGTGCTGGTGGACTTTCATCTTTTTCACTCCCCCTGATGTCCATGTATTCATATTTGACTTCATCAGATCCCTGCTGGTCTGAATCAGAATTGTGATCGCTTCTCGTGTGACTCCCTCTGACCTCCACCGATAGCAAGGTGTCACCTGAACATGCTGTCGCCTGCGATGACATGGAGGAGGTGCGGCGCTTGTTCTTCGGCCGATAGTTGTTGTGTCGAGGCAAGACAGGTGCTACAGATGCCTGCTTGTTCATATATTCATATTCTTCATCTCCTGGGTCATCCAGCAGGCTGGTTGAATGGGACTTTCCCATTCTGCCATGAGTGACTCGAGATGTTGGAAGAAGGGTTTCTGGAAAAGACAGTTTGTAAAAGAAAGTTTATAAAATGTAGTTAGTTGGACATGATGGAACTATTCTCCAAAAATTGCCTACAATGTTAGACTTGAGTAAATTGTTATTATTTCTTCAAAACAAACCAAATCACCTCGCTCTGGGCTGTCTCCAGGAAGAACATATCCATTCTGATCTTCTTCCTCCATCTCTGGTGATGGAGTCTCAGGCGGCCCAGCAGACAGGCTATCTCTTTGTGACACGTACGCGCTGTCCTCCCGATGATGTTGTTCTTTCAGACTCTCTGGCAGAGAATATTCCTCACTCATCTCTAGCTCCACTGCTGTACCACAGCCTTCTGAGCTCTCAGACATAGTGAGTGCTGAGTCGAGTCGAGAGCGAGACTGCCACGAGGCCTGAAAACACAACCAGACCCATTTAGTTAAAATAACAAATGTGGGAAGTTGCATTAGGATAATGTTGATGTTTTAGCCACCTGTCCTGGGTTGTCAGCACCTGAGTTCATAGGCAAATATCCTGCTGCGCATGATGGAGCCAACTTTACAAAAAAGGAAAACAGAAACGAAATTTGGATCCAAGAAGTAACAGAGAAGGATTTTATCACATAATGGCATTGACATTAAGGTGGTTTCTCTTACTCTGTTGCAGTCTAATTGAGGGATGCGACTGAGGCTCCTGGATGGAGATATGTAATGTGAGGCTTGAGTTGTGCCATCTTCCACCTCCTCGTCCTCATTTGCCATTGCCATATCTAGATCGTCTAGGTCATCTAGGTCTGCACTTCGCTGGGCAAGTTCATCTGGGGCTGTGTCCTGTTGGCTGCAGTCCTCCTGATAGAAAGAGGTAAGATATTGTCAACTGTGTGGCTTGGTTTCTTGTACTCTACAGTAAGAAGACAGCTCTGACCACAGGAGGTCATCAATGCTGTACAAACTGACGGACTTCCTTACTTTGATCACCAGGTAGCGAGGTGGGTCTCTGGCCATTCTGGTAAATTCATTTGCCAGCTCTTTGAATGTTGGACGAACATTCTCATCAATCATCCAGCCTGGAAATGAAAATCAAGAGCCAATGGATGCTGTTCAGTTCTATGTGGTTTTGACTGATGCACATAAAGAGTCTCGGAATATGCAAACATTTCTGATGTATAACTATACAAACTGTAACGGCCATGACCACAACAAAGACAATGCCAACACTCAGCAATGCTAAGTATGAATGATATGTAGCACTTCCTTCAATGTTTCAATGTTGTGCTTGAAATACACACATACAGACATATATACATATATATATACATATACATACATACATACATACATACATACATACATACATACATACATACACACATATACACATATATACACATATACATATATACACATATACATATACATGTATGTATATGTATATGTGTATATATATATATATATATATGTATGAGAAAGTAGAGAAAGTAGATCAACACATTTTTATGTTTTATTCTGACCCATTCAAATGGATGTTATAGTGGTACAAATATAAGAGATCACCAGTCTGTGGCATTCATCCTCTAGTGATGAATGTTTGTACAAAATGTATTTTGTATTTTAATGTATTTTAAAATGTTACGACAAGCCATGGAATAATTGCTTAGATCATTTACACAACTAGCAGAGGTGAAGATGCTGAGGTTCTCTTTGGGAGTGACCAGGAAGGATAGGATCAGGAATGAGTACATCAGAGGGACAGCACACGTTAGAGGTTTTGGAGATAAAGTCAGAGAGGCCAGACTGAGATGGTTTTGACATGTCCAGAGGAGAGATAGTGAATATATTGGTAGAAGGATGCTGAGTTTTGAAATGCCAGGCAGGAGGCCTAGAGGAAGACCAAAGAGGAGGTTTATGGATGTAGTGAAAGAGGACATGAAGGTAGTTGGTGTGAGAGAAGAGGATGCAGAAGACAGGGTTAGATGGAGGCAACTGATTCGCTGTGGCGACCCCTGAAGGGAAAAGCCGAAAGGAAAAGAAGATGATTTACACGACATCAAAGGTCTAGGACCACCTAAATGTATTTGGCCTTAAATGTCTGAGCAAAGTTAACAATGACTGATCAACAGACAAATGTTAGCATGGCTGTACAGCACATATTGAAACAAAGATAGAAGTATGGCACTCACACTTAACCATGACCATGTAGACGTCGATGGTGCAAATCTGAGGCTGGGACAGGCGCTCGCCTTTTTCTAATAGATCAGGAACTTCCAGTGGGCGCATTGTACTGTATGGCTCTGCGCCATTTGACATCATCTCCCATACTGTCACACCTAAAATTACGGTGACAGATTTAGTCACATTCAGTTCAGGACACCATCAAACACTCAGTATTTGATAAATTGTTAACTTAAAACTGACCATAACTCCAGACATCGCTCTGATGTGTGTATCTACGAAACAGGATGCTCTCTAAGGCCATCCATTTAATTGGTGCCTGAATGTAAACAGAAATGTATACCAAAAAGAGTGACTTTCAGAATAACTAAGCATGCAAGATAATTGCCAAAGATACATTTTACTGTCCCCCCCATCCACCCAAAGTCTAATGATTCATTGCTGCCGTGTTTAACATTTAGATTTCATGCATTATAGGCATTGTAATCGTGTTTTTTCTGCTAGGCTACGGACCTTGAACTCATTGTAGAAATACTTCTTGTCATCAGGGTAAAGCAGATCTGCAATGCCATAGTCTGATATCTGTGCAGTGTAGTTATTCTTTAAGAGCACATTTCTGGCTGCGAGGTTCCTATGGACCACCCTGTTCTCCTCCAAGTAGTACATACCCTGAAGAGAGAATGAGAATGCTTTCAAATGCCTGGTCTCTCACTGGAATATCCAGATCCTGTGTGAATATTCATATAAGCAAAAAAAAAGTTTGGCCTTTTACCTTTGCTATTTGGACACACCAGTTGAGCAGCCTCTGTGGGCTGAGTTTGTTCTTGCGGTTCTTGACATGCTCCAACAAGGATCCCTGACTGCTGAGTTGTGTGACAAGCTGCAGGCTGTCTCCAGGACAGATCCCCAGGATTCTAACAATGTTCATGTGGTCCAAGCTTCCCAGTGTCATCATGTGCTGTTGAGAAAAATCAGGTTGATTTATTGAACCTTTTTAGAGATAAAATAAAGGTTATTTTACAACACACTTTTATCAGTCCAACGTTCACTTATGTTCATCAAATTCAACTGTTGCGATCTAAGAGTTGAAGCAGTTAAAATAGATTCCAATCACAATTCCATGGTAAAAGGAAAATAAACATCTAAAGATATCAAGTCTATGTAAGTATATTTAAGGATGTTTTCTTACATCTGTAAGTTCATTGAAGGTCTGTCGGCCAGTACGATCGTGAATCACCTTTATGGCCACAGGAAGCTTCACTGTATCACCCTCAGGAATCCAAATACCCTGTGAGATAAGAAAGAGACATTTTTAATTTGTTAAATATGTAGCAATTGTAGAAGAGCAAGATTGCACTGACAACTATCCCTACCTTATGGACCGATCCAAACACTCCCCTACCCAGCAGCTTGATCTTACGCAGCTCGGTGGGCTTTAGGATTCGAGCGTGGACTTTAGTTCCTTTCTCTCCAGGATCGAGAGGTTCAAAGCTCTGTATGGGCACATAGAGTATATGTTAAAAACGATCCTAATGGTAATGTAAAGGCAACAGGAAGACATCACACTCCAACTGACCTCTCCACTTTCCATGTATCTCCTCATAGCTCGTTTGCGACGAATGGCAAGACTTCGGCGGTACAGAACAGCCAGAACAAACACAGAGAATGAGGTAAAAAGGAGGGCAATAACTCCCAGCACAATGGCTGTGGTGGCTTGTCTAATAACCAGTGAAAAAGACAAAGAAGTAACACATTGTCAGCAGCTGATACAGATAAAAACATCTCAATTGTTTAATGATTGGAGCATTGAGAGGAGCGATTTACCCAGAAATGTACCGAGATGTCCCAACACAGTCTCCATTACCTGGACCATAGCATCTAAACATAAAAGACAGAGCCAAGTTGAATTTCAAATAGACATAAAGATATGCATGAAAACACAGAAAGAACTCTCCTCAATCCTTACCCTTGAGTGCAGTTGATGTGACAGGGTTCACAGTGGCCTTGCTTGTTGGGATATTTAAAGATGACTTCCTCTCCTCCCATCACGCCCTCTGGACAGGATGAAACACAGTGTGGACCGTCCTGCAGACTGGCACATGCAACACACTGATCTGCTCCCTTAAAAGAAGAATGATGGTTTGATTGATAAAAGCAAAGCAACTGAAAAAGAAATGGCACAATGTCAGTGGCAAGATGGGGCACAACTCCATCTTTTGTCATGCCTTTAGAGGGCAGCAACACACTCAAATAAAACAAAAAGTCCTACCGGTCCTGTGCAGGTCTCCTTCCCTTCCTGAACCTTACACTCAGGGTGGCATGGCATACACTCCCCTGATCGGGTAGCAAACTCCCGCCTCTCCCTGCATTCAGGGTGAAAAATTATTAACTTTTTATGACTATTACAAAAGGTTTCAGATAAGGCTTAGATAAATGAAACAGCTTCACCACGTCATCATTATCCACATTAAGGCAAATATTTGAGCACTTTACATGTTATTAATTGTTTTATAAAAACTGACCCAGTCAAGAACATGCAGTCTGGCACACAGGTCCCTCCTCTACTATATTTCTTACAGGACAGGCACTGATTTGGACCCGGACCCCAGCAGCCATCAGAGGAGCATAGAGGGTCACACACGTGGCCTTCATTAACTGTAAGAGTAAACAGAAATATGAAATACCACATCATAATAGACACTGACTACATTGACCGGTTGCAAATGATTCATTTTCACTCACCACACTGATTTCTTGGCCTGTTCTCCTTGATATCAATGTGTTTCTGGCGTCGTTGTGGCCGGGAGCTGCTACTGAAGAGACGCGTCCAGTTGACGGTGTCGTGGTAGCAGAGCTTCTTGTTTCCTGTTATGTAGACACCGCCATCATTTATTGTCCGCAGTGAGTGTAATCCCAGGGAGGTTAAAGAGGGGATCTTCATCACCAGGAGAGAGTAACCCCTGGAATAACAAGTATTACATCAATGTGCAATTAATGGTAGGACAACTATATGAGGCAGTGTGGTTTAAAATACAAATAAATTTAAGAAATTCACTCTTTAATTTCTTCTTGACTTTTATTTCTTGTCGCAATTTACAAACATTAAAAATAATACGTCTGAAAGCCCCACTTCTTATCGCCCACGTGAAATTTAAAAAGGAATACAAACCGACTAAACCCATGCAATTATTTTTATGTTAACTGCCTCTATTGATATGAACTTTTCTAGCCTCAAAAAATATGATTAAAACAAGTAACTCCACAGTTTAGCAGCCAAATCCTGTCTTTATCCGAATGTCGCAAAGAAATGTACCTTAACAAAGAAGTGTTCCCACCACCAGTTCAATCACACAAACCAAAGACTATTATTAGAAAAAATATTTTAAAATGAAATGTGCATGAAGAGGAAGATAAAGGGGGCGTGTAAAATATTTACCTTCTAGAGCTCACTCCTCTAAATGGTGTAAACATGAGGGAAGAAGAAGATAAAAGATCCAAAAAGACAATCAGACACAAGTTATTCAAGGTTTTGTTTGCAATCCAAGGAAAGATACAAACATGATACCAACCTGATCACACTCAATTAAGGGAAAATCAAACAATGTTTATCACAGGAAAAAAGAAAAAAAACATCTACTCACTTGTAAAGTGTTCTGCCCTGAATTGTTTGGAGGTTGGAGAAGACTGACAGGTCAGACATGTTTGTAGGCCATGACTGGATACTGAGGATGTCTGAAAAGGGAGACATTGATGATGTTGCAAACATAGAGATGGACACACACACACACGCACGCACGCAATCACGCATGCACGCACACACACAACTCACAACTCACCTGTAATCTCTCTCACAGTGTTGAAGATTTTCAGTTTCTCTGGATCAAGAGCTGGCACATCATTGTAATCATCACTGTGAACAGAGAGAAAAGAGAAAGGAGAAAAGCATAATAAATAAAATTTAAAAAAAAAAATATATAAATAAAAATTAAATAAATTAAATTAAAAAAAAAAAAATTAAAACCAAAGTGAATGGTTTGAATGAGTGGTTGCATCATATAAATGTCAGCTATTAGGAGTTTACCCTTGGATTCCAGTCACCAAGAAGTGCAGACTGCCTTGGATCTTGGTGCAGTTTATGAAACTATCTATGTTAAGAGCATCAACAGTTTGTCTGGTTGGACTTCCTGTACCGTGGCAAGCTGGAAAGACCGTGAATAACAAGAGTAAGAAAAAGAAACGTAGACATAAAGTCAGCTAAAATGAGCAGAGGTAAAAAGTGAACGATAAGTCTTACAGCTCTAATTTTTCTAGACTTAAAATTTGAAGAACAAAGCTCGCAATCCATAATAAAATTCTCAAACTACAATACAGTGAACTACAGTATTACACTTATGCTGCTTCAGAAGTTAGTACAATCCTTGAACCACTGCTGATCACGGAGGAAGGTTAGCTCTATCTCAGAAGTATAAATAAGATAAATAAGAGTACTGAATGACATAAGAAGTAGATGTAGAATGTTTTTACCTTTTGGACAGAGGCCTCCACAGGGTTCACATCTTTTTATTCCATTTTTCTCCACCTCCATTTTATCTGACAGGCAACTACTCACGCATGAGCTGCCGTCCACCACAAAGTTTGCTGAAAAAATAGTCCAAATAGCATGAATAAGTGATTTAAACACACTAAAGGAAAGAATGGGTTAAGATACAAGGAGCATTTTAAGACAGTTTAGGAACAGGTGTTTAGTACAGATGATGTTCAAACACAATAGATCCATTAATGAAATGGGGGGGGGGGGGTGAATATATAAATACCACATGTCTGTGTGGACATGTGGGCATAAAGCAGCACGTGTACTCACGAGGGCATTGGGCCACACAGATGGAGCCATACTGGTACTTGGCATTGGGGTTGGGCTCCAGTTTGAATGTGTGCTTGTTGTAGATGAGGGTCTGAGGACACAGGGGCACACAAGAGCCCGAGTTGTTGAAGTTCTTGCAAGCCTAGAAATCACCATGAATGTCACAGTCAGATCGTTAATAGATAAATTTTGTCCATTTTCTGTTTTATAGAGCTAGTCATTACAGTAGGAAAAGCATAGATGTTACAAAACCACTAACAATTGCTGTGTTTTACTGAAACTACTGTACATCAAAGATGACAAAGATGACTGGATGACTGGCAAAGGAAAGGACAACACTGAAATTTAACCAACTGAATAGAATTTATTCATTTAAATTTATTAATATGTGAGATTTTCCTACTTTAACACAACACCTGTTATAAAAGCACACAGAAGCTGCGGACTCACAAAGCAGTCAGTATCCAGGGGTCCGGTGCAGCCTCCAGCACACTCAATGTGGCAGCACTCGCTTGGGCTTTGACCAAAGCATCGGCCATTACACTGGGGTGCGCATACAGTCTTTGTCACTGAGGGAAAGTTGAGTGTGTCAGTTTTTCACTAGAGATATAAAAAGTTCTAAAAGATAAAAACAAAAACTATTAAAAAACTAATGAATATAAACACTTATTTGTTTGTGATACATTCTACATTGACATGGTAGCGGGATTGAGGAGATCCTCGAAGTATTCTTTCCATCGCCCGACAATATCCTCAGTTGAGGTCAGCAGCTCTCCGCCTCTACTGTAAACAGTGTTGGCTGTGCACCGCTTTGAGGGTGAGCGAACAGCTAACTGAATATTGAGCATGTTTTTATTTTAATCATTATGCAGTTAAATTGGAATCAAAAACTATTGGTCATTACTGCATTACGAAAATGATTAAACAGAAAGAAAAATTATCCTAATGTAACTCACAGATCTGGCATGTGTCATTTCCTGGACCCCAGCATGGAACATCTCCACATGCTTCATTACAAGGCTCTAATATAGAATTTTATAATTAGTACATTGATTTTTATAGCATATGAAAGACATTAAAGTCGCAGGTAATTGTCATGTGAAATCCTCATCTTTTCCACTCACTATCAGGCCCATTGCTTTCCATCATAATATCTGCTGTTCCATCCTTCACTATGTCCAGCCAGTTCACCTGCGGGGCGTAGCTCAGGTATTTATTCTGGATTATCTTGACTCCTCCCTCAAGTATCTCTGTGAGGAGTACACAAACATTTAAATTGGGAAAGAGAGATAGTAAAGCATGTCTGAGCAAACCCATGACTCATCCTATCAAACTCTGCTATTCCTTGTTTACTACAGTACGTACAAGCTCATTGTAACGTGCGCAGCTCATGTTTCACTGGCAGTTAAGCGGTTGAGACATTCCAAGAACCTCACATCACTGACTAAACAAAACGCCGCTGTCTGACAACAGCAACTCTGAAGGTGCGGCTGCGCTGTGTGGGTGTGGGAGCTCTGATAGTAGCCAAGTGTGACATACAGCCTGAACCTTATCTGATCCCCCCAGCCTCCCACACTTAAACACACTGAGTGGTTTCCTGTACCTGTAAGGTGTGTCAGCCCCAGTTCTTGGAGACCATGCTGTCCATCCTTCTGGTAGTTGACCATCACTGCCAAAGCGTACTGGTCTTCATACAGTGTGGTGCCTCTGATGACGCGCAGGTGGTCTAGAGGAAGGCGGCTGAACTCATTGACGGCGAATAAAATGTAGCCCGTCACTTCACGGATAGACTGCAGAGCAAAAGAATATAAAGAGCACAACAAGTATAAGTAGCTTCTCCTCTTGTTAACAGTGATTGATCAGAATCATGACCTGGCAGCAGCTATGTTTGCTTGTGTTCTCAGTCCCTGCAAATGAAGTTCTGTTATTGATCTAGTAAAGGACTTGGAGGGGAATGTGAAAGAGCTTATTGTGCGCTGGAGACAAATGTATCATCCCCTCAGACAGTGATGAAGAACATGTTTTGTTTTGTGACATCAGGTTGATTTATATCCTTGTCGGAACTGGTTAATATTCAATTTATCTCACTGACACATGTTGTGGTTCAGTAGGACAACCAGCAGTTTGTTTGTTTTTAACTCATTTGTGTTCAAAATCTCACCTGCAGGAAGGAGAAATCTCTGGTGTGCTCCATCATGGTAATCTCAAGGTTTCCCATCACAATCTCACAACCAGTGTACATCTCTTTCATCAGGTTGTACTGGATCTCTGAATTTCCTGTCGTGCTCAGAACATTCTGCGTGCCAGAACAAACGACCACTGGAAGGAAAGAACTCTTGTCAATTAGTGTGTTAAATGCTTACAAACACACCAAATACGTATCACTCAACTGCAGACAAAAGATAATGATAGACAAAAAATGTACTTCTTGTAATGTTTAGTGAAACCACAATACCAAACAATCTTAGGACCTGCTAAAATGGAAAACATACAGAGAATTTCTGAAAGTCATTCCAGGAATAAAAGAATTTCATTCAAAACCCAACAGTCCTTTGTAACTGCTAACATGACATGACAGAGTCAACACGTTTGTGTTAGTTCACATGTATTTATAATAATGCCAAATCAGAGAGGACAGAACACTGTGGAAGCTGAGGCAGAACACTTTCGATCTCTAACTGAATATATTTTATACACTCGGATAAAACATTATAAGAATTCATGGATCGGAACTGTGATGCTACTTTTCAAAGTTACTGTCTGTTGATACAGATTCAAGTCATCCAGAATGTCCCTAAATTGAATCTATGGTTTGAAGAAAAAGTCTAGAGAGATTCAGGATCAACCTTCAAGGATTGCATGGAAGATTTTTTCTCGACTGAGAAAGTAATTCACTTTCTAAGTAACCGCAAAAGTTTTATTTCTTGTAGCTACTACTGTCAGTGATTTTTCTAACATGGTGAGGAAACACGTAATGTTTTTAGCTGTGACAATGGAGAAAAACAAAAATATTCACTAAGTACAATAAAAATAAATCCATGCATCTATAAGCTATTGATGATTTTTGTGGGAAAAGCACTTACAAAGAGTTTTATTGTGTCACTTACTACAAGTCTGTGTTTTACACACACAAATTCAATGAACGTACTGTAACAGTTTGAAACAAGCTGAGGATTGTGTACAGAGCATGTTCTTCTCTGAGGCCAACATATAAGGCCTTGTTGATGGTGTGTGGGAGTTCAGCCATTCAGCGTCACTTTGAGGCTGCTTTGCTATTCAAATGTCAGCTTGTAGACAAGAGAGGGAGGGTGAAGTAGAAGAAAGACGTGACTGAGGCTAAAATATTCAGGGATGAGATTACTTTCACTCATGTTCACAGGAATCTTCCTCACATTCTTGAAGTTATATCAGGCCAAATAAAACCTGGAAAAAAACAAGTATTGCTCTGAATTTGGTTGTGGTGGAAATTATTTATTCATTTCCACCACATTTATTTATTTAACAAGGACTGATGATTTTGTATACAATTAAGCATTCACATACTTTTGACCATGAAATTTAATATGCACAATTTTATACCTGCTGAAAAACTCAAATAAAGACATGAAAGATAATCAGCTGTTGGTTAGATTCTCATTCATCACATCATGGTAATCCTTAAACACTGAATCCTTGAAGACCTGAACCTTAACCTGGCCTTCTGTTTAAGGTCTGAAGACTTTTCACCTCTCGTATGAGAGGTTTCCTCAGTTTAACAAGAGAACAGATATTTAAACTCTTCTGAGGTCGATAATACAACGAAAGTCACGAATGCCACACCTCAACAGTTGGGTTGTTATTGTGACTGTGATCTCATAAATCCTATAGTACTTCTGTCTTTAAGGACTCGAAGTACTTTTGATTCAACTATTAAGGTATGAGCTCAGACTGTCATTGTGTTAGTGACCTCACAAAAGTTTAAACATCTGTTCTCTTATTAGACCTGAAGATACCTCTTCAATAGAGATAAAAACACAAGTTCAACTGCTTCAGAGTCAACCTTAAATTATTTTTTACAATTCTTTCTTACAGTACTAAGCTGCATTGATAATTTACATTTTTAGTTGACATTTTTATAATTGTATGTAAGATTTCTCATTCTAAAGTTAAGATGAATTATTTCATTACTAAAGGATTATAAGGAAAATAAAAGACATCTACAGCAGCAGCAATGTATGCCCCTGCAATATATTTATACATCCAGTTTTCATGCAAGAACTACTTTTTGTTGGTAATTATGACAATGTTTCTGGCAAGGTTAAGTATAAGGTACAATATTGTAGATTAAATGAATATTTCTGAAAAATTTTGTTTTTTAAATTAACAGTGCATACAAATGATACGAGACACACAAGCACATTCTGGTTACAACATTCCAGAGACAAACCAGAGCCCAGAGGGACAAAAGGATCAACAAGGGTAAGAAAAGGTGAGTAAAACAAGGGTATAAAAAGGCTAATGATTATTAAAGCCGCAGTGTGTTTTCGTGTGTGTGTGTGTTTGTGTGTGTGTGTAGTGGTGTCGGGGGGGGGTAGGGGGGGTTGAGCTAGAGAAAATCCAGGTAAGTGTCCCTTTATTGTGTTTCTGTGAACCTTGAGTTCGTATTTCACAATCCAGAGGTGACAAACTGGAGGTGCTGACCCTCACACTGACTGTTTTTCCGCTTGCAGATTAATTCAATTGAGGCATACCTAGAATGCATAACTCCTGCTTTGTGTTTGTATCAGTAACCACATTACCCTGTGCTCCTACAATACTGTCCACACAGGAGACATTGTTTAACATATTCTTCAAATCCACAAAATATGTGGAGACTGTTTGAGTAATCTCTCATGAACCACCCAGAAAACAGATACTGTACTCTGAGATTCCACAGTTACTCTAAGCCTCCTTTCCAGCACCCAGGAATAAAGTTCTCTGGTCGGCTACTCCACAAATACTGTTCCTGACTTCTATCCAATATTATAGAAGTGTAACATCCAAAATAATTCAGTTACACAACCGTCAAGCCTTCAGTATCTCAAGGCAAATTTCATCCACACCTGCAAACTCATACTGAAGATCCACAACAACAGCAAAAACAACCTCAATGACCTCTGTCAAGGATTTGGATGTCTTTCCATGTCAGTCTGTTGTAAGAGCTCTTCATAGTGTTCTTTCAACTACCTGACAGTATCCATCACGTGATGAAGCAACTGTTCTCTTCAGGTGAACACAACCTGTGCCAAGCCCCGCCTTCCCTTTCTGACATATCATATAGTTTGATGACTTAATTCTCAGTACCTGTCAACATCTTCAAGAGAGTGCACATCCAACTAAGGTCACAAAGACCGCTTCAGGTTAGCCGCTTTCCTTACTAGAAGTATCTGTTAGTGCTGAGACAGAAATGACCACCTTTTTTCCACGCCCCCAACTACCCCCGAAGTGAATGAAAAATTCTGTCAGTGGCAGGAGTTGAAGACCCAAGCATAATAATTAATCAGGTTATGCTCAGACTTGGTGTTTGTTACGTCTAATGAATGACTAGAAAACACGTTCGCTAATAATGCACCTCTCATGTTGAGATCAGAGTCCTCAAAACCAAGAAGTTTCTCTATCTTCACTCAAACTCCAAGAGCTCCAAAAAATCTAATTTGGTGTTTGATAAGTCAGCACATACAATAGGTCTTACATTCTTACAAAAGGCAGTTAACTTATAGCTTATTGACAATTGATCACCAGATCACTCCAGGAGTTACTGAAGGTTCCAGAACCAGTGATGTTTAAGTAACCCTTCATGTTCTTTCTCCACCAAAGTGGTCATATTCCACATGAATAAGACCAGGACCAGTCTATGATGCTAAATCTCTTTTGTATTTCTTCGACTTCTGGTCAAATATTTTTATTATTAAATTATTATATTAAACTATTTCCATGTACTGAAGGCTGCCATTCTCATTACCATCATGTTTCATTTGATTGCCTGTTTAACTTGTCTGAGCTGTAAGTTGAGATACCAGCTCTAATTAACTGATCACATCTAGTCAGCTCATTCTTCACTGATAGCCTGTCAACTTACTGCTGTGTTTCAATCTCTGTGCCTCTGAGTCTTTCATACTGCTCTTATGTACATCCTTGTCAATTCACCAACACCAACAGCTCAACAATGTTATCAGTCATCACCTCCAACAGTGTCAGGACTCCAATGACGGACTTGTTGCTTGTTGCTGCTCAGAGCAAACACCTTAGTTTATGGCATTTCTAATGATTTTAATCACAAAATACCTTCTTGTAGATTATACAAATAAGTGTAATTTTTTTTATTTTTTTTTATTTTGGCATCAGTCTCACGTGTATCAAGTTTGACAATATGTATTGTTTTTCAGCCTTTTTTATATCAATCAATTTTATAGCAAAGACCTCTATGAAATAGCTCTTCAGCAACTGCACATTCTCTCAATGAGTAGTTAAAATTTGCATTTCTTTATTGCTTCAGGGTTATTGGATTGTCAGTTTCATGCAGTTTACTTTCAGATATTTCTGCACACTAAAAGCCAATCGGTTGAAATGGCAGTTTTTGAGCTTCTTGATGGTGAAATACTTTATCAATCTCACCTTAAACCCAAGACAGCGGGTCACGGCTGTCAGCGGATGCCTTGAGCTGTTGACTTAACAACATTTGAACAGCTGGGAAATAGTTGGGAAGCCTATGTGCATGTACATTCTTGATGCCTATACACATTATAAACTGTACTGTATGCATATGATTCAAGCACAATGCACTCCAGAGAGGGTCAAACTGGTTTGAGTGTAAGAAATACAGTGAATGACAAAATGGCATGTCAGTCCTATTGACAATGCACAGGCTACAACTGGAGTGGGTTGTCTCTGTCAAACCAGGATTTTTAGTGTTGGCAGATAGATAATGGACACAAAAGTAATGGGGAGGAGGGTTTAGAGTCAACACACACATGCACACAATGGCCCTATTTTGAAAAAGGGGAAAACAAGGGTCACGAGTATAAAGACGTATTCATGTAAAGTTGAAGAAAAATTATTCCATTGTAGTTCGTAGTAAACTGTAACCTAACACATGATGAAAACAGTAGGGATCAGGTTCACCTCTTACTTTTATTTGTTTGTTACCTTGGTTTCAACACATAGAGAGAGAAAAAGAAAAGAAAGAAGGTAGTAGGAGGAGATAAACAAGTTCAATAAAGTGGTAGCGACCAAGGTAAACAGAAACTTGGCACAGGACTCCCAGAGATTACTGCATACCGAGCAAGTGATCATGCAAACACAATGACACCTGTGTGCATGAAATTTTTAATTTAAAGTTGTTTTCACTGGTTCACATCCAGGACTTATGTGCAAATGAACTGCTTGATATTATTTCTGCCAATATATAGGATTTGTCTCAAAAGTTTCAGTGAACAGAGCATTGCAGAAAGTTTCATAACATCATGCTTTAGCAACAGGAACGACAACATATTTGGTTTTTGACGCATCAGTTATTCGGGTGTCACACCTGTAAAAGTACTGTGGCAAAAAGGAACCATCTGTTGTTTTCATGAAAGCTATACAATCAAAGAATAAACTTAAAACAACCCGATAACACATCACATAATCAACATCGGAGGCATCAAACTGATAAGAATCCGTTTGTCACGATGACTTGTGTAACTGAACCTTTCTTTGGAAATACTTTTTTCTATATTGTTTTATAACGTTGGCATGTTTTGGTAATGACTGTTCCACTGAGATTTAATATGAATACAAATCTGTGATACAAATATTTGACAAAACATTTCTATGAAAACAGCAGTCAGGGTGTAAATGGCTGAATTCCCTGAAAATGTCATTAATTTAAATATTTTTAGGAAATAGAAAATAAAAAATAAACGTCTCTTCACAATGAAGAAGAATGTCTTAGGTACACATCACTATTGTCTGGTGTGTCACCTGAGTACCAGCTGGCGAAAGATTGATGATCTCATGTTCACATTGTTTTTCTCAAACTCACAGCAACACTACATTCATCTGCTGCATATCTGACAACAACAAGCTCATGAAGTCAAAGTTCAGTGTCCCTGTGATTCATATCACAACACCTGGCAATATCCTCACTGTCAGTTATGGAAAATAACTCAGCACAATACTGATGTGCTTGATTTCCATGTCACGCTTTCAAAATAGAAAATTAGTTGTACTTGTTTTAATGATCTTCTAAAGTCAGTAAAAACTGAAATCATTCAAGCCTATTGTAGGGGATTTGTTGTTTCTTCTTAATAACAAGATAAATTGTGAACCTATTAAGCGAACAAATGTTTGTAAATCGCGATCTACATAAACTAATTATTATTTATAGTAAACTGTTAGTTACTGAAATGTGACACATTTTTCTAGACAGAACTGCCTACATATTAACTCATCAAAACTGATAATGTCTAGCCTTGAAAGAGGACATTCTCTCAATGTTTTCGTGAATTTTCCTAAAATATTTGCGTATTGTGATGACATCTACTGTTTAAGCAGTTACGTTTCACGGCATTGCTATCTTTACTTCTGAATACAGTATTTTCTAACCACCTAATATACTAAGAAAAGCAGTATCTAAACAGACTTCACATTATAGCAGTTATACTGATTTTCAACAGGAGAGTCAACAACAGGGATCATTTATTGTAAACCTTTAAAACAATTGAGAAAAACACGATAAAGCCCACGCAGAGCTGTGGGAGAGGTTCAGGTGACTCATAGCAAACAAGTTTTACATGTGTGAAACAGGTTTTGGTCTCTGCGGTCTGTGAGGGAGGACAGGTGTTTTCCTGCATCAGAGTACATAGTGTAGTAAGAGGCTCTAATCCACGTGTGCGGGAGAATTGTCTAAAGAAAACCACAAAAAATTGTTTACTCGACTAGGTAATAAAAGAATATGTGCGTGTGTGTGTGTGTGTGTGTGTGTGTGTGTGTGTGTGTGTGTGTGTGTGTGTGTGTGTGTGTGTGTGTGTGTGTGTGTGTGTGTGAGCACACCTCCTTGTGTCTGCGCGCCGCACAGTTGTAGAACGCACGGCAGCAGGACGCACAGCACCTGTTTCACCTTCCTCGTGAAAGCGGCCATCCTTTCCCAAGCTGGTGACGTTTACAAAAACACAATGATCATATTCATAAGCAGCAATCTGTTTCTTGTTTCAAAAGTAGTTTTCTGTCGTGCTGGTCCGAGAGAGTCCATTTAGAAACAGGAACTGAGTTGAATAAATCCAGGTTATATATATTTCCAGGGTTTTTTTTTATTCCTTGTTTTTTTTTTTCAGCAATCAAATTAAGAACAAAATTCGTCCGTAGTGAAAACCTGTTTCTTCATCTGCTTGACATTTAACTGAGCCGCAACTTACAAGCCGCCCATTCCGGTCTGAGAGCAATCACGACAGTTCAGAGATTTGAGTGAAGCGTGGAGCCAATCAGCGACTGGAGCGTCTGTGTCACCCGCGCTGATTTATCTGGGAGGGCTCTGGCTCAGAGCGCACGACTACAGGCTACACACACCTCAATTTAACAGACACATGAACACACAAAATACATTTCCCCATGTTAAACATGGATGGATGCAAACCGGGAAAGACGTCTCCACAGTGTCCTCTAGACTCTGACAGTCATTTAGTCCAAACACATATGGCAGCCTTTGGATGTTTGACCAGAGGGAAGTGAATTATTCAAAACAGAACTTTTACCCAATACTGATAAGCAGTTCAATCAGTATAGAATTACAGAGCAGAACCAACGTTTGCACAAACTGAATTCAGTTGTATGAGATTATTTGAAATGACCAATTACTGTAGTCAGTCAGTCAAATTTTATTTACATAGCATAATTCAATCAAATTATTTGTCATTCAAAGTTCTTTGCTGCCAAATGTTGAAAAAAATAAGTCAAAATAGATTTAAAGACTAATGCACATAGAGACTAAAGTAAAAATGATCAAAGATGGGCGTAAAGATGCGTAGTAAGAAGAAAACATAATTTTAATAAAAATCAATTTTAATAAAATCAGAATAAGAAAATTAAATAAATAGTAGTGGCCAACAGTACATTTTACTCAGTGTCAGTGCTAAAACTCTAAAATTATATGCATGCATAAATATATTTTCATTTTAGTTGTTTAAAAAATATCAATGTTTTCCACTCTCCAAGAGACAATAATGGAGTGTAATGGTTGAACATGACATTGCAAAGGTTTTAGATCTGAGTAGAGGAACATCTAAAATGCAATTTCCTCTGGGATCTTAAGTACTCAGCACTTGAATTTAAAACTGTTGTAATATTTACTGTAAAATACTGTAAACTCTTGGAGCCACTTCTTTAAGTCTAAATTTAAGTAAAGGTTGTCTAGATAACAATATTTGCAGGTAAAAAAAAACACCCCCAAACATCTCAAACAAGTTGACTTGCTGTACAGGTTTGTGCATGTAGTCCTTATAGCTATGCTGAAGGCAACAATTCCTTAAACGGCCAGTCACTGAAGCAATATTCATAGCGATGTACTTCACAAGACCAAAGACAGTTAATTACACAGTGTGAGTAAGTAAATGATAACGCAAAGAAGGTCTCTGTCACAAATCTAACATCCGACACCTTCATTACACAGCAATCTAGACTCCAGAAACAGAACAATGATCTGAAAGAGGTATTTCCATTCATGTCTGATTTTTTCCATCAAGTCCACAGATAAAACCATAAAACTGTTCTTCTCAAAAACACCGCATTTTCATTGCCACTCTTTCAAGTTTATTTGTGAAACTGGATGCACCTTAGGTCCCATCAAGCAATTCTATGAAGTGCTTGTGGGCATTTTGTCTAAAGTTTTCAGGATCCTTGGTCATTAGTTTTTTCTCTTTTGTGGATCCTTGATATTTATTACTAATACTACCGTGGAGCCAGAACAGGTGCTTTGCATCAAAACCTGTCACCTTGGAAAACAAAAACAAACAAATAACCTGAAAAGGCTGTTCTCAGACTGTTACAGGTATGGGTCACTCCGTCTCACTTAACACCCATTGTGGGGTATGTTAAAGCAACATGTTATGACAGCATATTAAAACAATAACAGGCTGTCTTAACCTGTAGTAAATTCAACATATCTGCTGTCTTAACAACTGGGCTTTGACCCCTCCACTCCTTTAAAGTGGTGACTTGGAAATGTACAATTATCACGGCATCATTTTGCTGTTGCGTGATTTTACTGCAGTTTTTATCTACCGTAATTTCTGTGAAAATTGTGCATCACACGTGAATTGTGCGACGATGCCCGCGATTAAACATTCTTTCCAATGCTGAAGTCACCCTGCACAAAAGGAAGTATTCCTTAAATTAATTTCTGTTTTGTTTAGAAATCATTTTTCGTCCCTTTTGGCTTCATGCAAACATAGTCTGCTGGTAAGAGTGGGCAAGCCAGCTGAGCAACTCTGGACCAAACAGGCTCTACTTGTACCTCCAGTCTGCCTGTGTGTCACACATAAATACATGCATTTATGGAAAACTGTTGTTTCTCTACGTGCACGGGTTAATTATATAGAATTACACATCACTTACACATCATACATCGGAAAAATGTAACCGGAAAGAGTCATTTTCTTCTTTTCCAGTCAATCACTTGACATGCAATAGGAAAGAAAACAAGCGGTTAATATTTCGCCTCTATCAGGAAGTGTCTGTGAGGCAGACAGAAGACATTCAAGGAAACGCAAAAATATTTTAACGTCATAGTTGTAACAGAAGAACAGCACCAGATTCTTGTCTTCACTATTATTTCCCATAAAACTGTAGTGCAGGACACACACACACACACACACACACACACACACACAAACGCACGCACGCACACACAGCAGGATGTAGAGGAACATGAAGGCCCCTCAGATCCTTTGGAGCTACCAGTCATCAGGAAACAAACATTGATCAATCAATATATTGAAATGTCCAACAGGTACATTCATTGAACACGATAGTATCTTCTGCTTGGAGACCGTGTACACGGACATCTATGTGGATGTGACTTCATTAGAATGATTTTGTTGAATAATGTATCCATCCATCCATCCAGTGCTAATGCTCCGGGCTATGAATTATCAAATGTAATTGATGCCTTGTGACAACTCTAACTTTGTAAGAGGTAAACTATTGTGAAATATAAATGTCACCCTGCTGACATTTAACATCAACTATCATTATCACATTTCAGAACTAAGTATTATTTAGTATAATTGTTACCCTAAAGACAACAAACGCTAATGGCTAACAACAAAATTAGGAAGGGATCTGCATTTAAATTTCAAGTGTTTACTTGATAAAAAAAAGGTCACCACCTTCAATTTAAAAAATCTGTCTTAAACAAGTTATGATTATTTTTGTGATGTTTTCTTTTGTTTCCATGAAGATCATGATTTACACATTTATACCTTTTATCAGTAGTTTTTAAGTCTCAGCAACAGAACTGGTGTTGGATAAAGGCAGCTTGTAGATCAATCATTACGTCGTACTGACTGTGTATTAGTTCATTTGAACATTATAATAAAGAAAACAGAATGTCCGAGGACCTCTAGTAGTTAATTACTCCACACAGCCCTCACCATCAATTCATTTTAGGATTTAAGAGACTGTTTCTTTTCAGCAGTCGCCTAGCAGTATGTTTACATGTTGGTTTGCATGATTATCTCCACTCCAGGTCCCATGAAGTACAGATGAATGTGTTTGTAAAGACATCAATTACAGCATCGCTCCAGGGCCACAAAGAGAACACTGGGCCTACAAAGACACACTGATTTTCCACAAAGGAGACGCTGAGGTTGATTCTTCAAAGACACGACTGCCCTCCTCAGGAGGAACCTGGTCACAGCAAGACCTTCGACTTCAGTCATCGCTTGTCATTTTTTTAATATGAAGAAATATAAAGTTCACCAGCAGCACTCACTGACAGCTGATCAGGCAGGTCATACAGAAAATGAGTTTATTTGTAATACAGCAAGATTTTGTTAGTTGTCTTAAATCACACAGATGTCTCCTTGCACTGGGCATCGAAACATCACATCTTCACCTTTTTTTGAAAATCTATTTGTGTAACCATAATGGTACAGAATGAATCATCCAAAGTATTTTAATTTTGCACAGATTATCAATGTTTCACAGACACAGTCTACATCAAAGTTCTTTACACCCCAAAGAAAACCAAAGAAATCTACCAACTAATATGAATCAAGTATACTGGCAAAACAAAAAGGACAAAAGCTTTGCCTGATCATCCTGAACCGTGGTGCAAAAGCTGCCTCTTGAGGGCATTGAGTCATAAATCTGTAAATAACCTTTAGAGATAAATATTTGTGAAACAAAACAAGCTGAGGAGAAAGAAGATGTTACGAAATATAAGGCCACAAAACCCAAATGATCAAATTAAAACATGCTGTACAGTCTGAATATGAATGATGCACTATTGACTTGGTGGAGTATATTACAGTTTACTGTACTGTCATTTGTGTATGAGTAGTATTACCCATTTATGGCACAAAGAAATTATTTCATTGACAGACGTCTGTAGATTCTGCTGGTATCAGCGGTGTTGCAGTATTTTATCTAGTATTCACAAAAATTAATTTTGCTGTTTACCAGATTTTTTCATGTAATTATGCCAACCCTTCACTGATTATGCATGATTAGAAAAGATTATACATGGCAAATAAATATCATTATAGCCATAGATTCATCAACAATATTCACATTCAGTAGCACAAACTTATCAGCAACAAAACTGTCCCCTCGTATGCAATCTGAGACAAGAACACACAACGCGAGAGCAACCTGATGCAATTTGAGCACTCATACATGAAGGCAGAGAAGCAGCAGCTGTGCAGGTCATGTGTTTCCACATAGGTTAACCTGTATACCGATATACTCATCAAAAGACCATCGAGCTGATTCCATGCAGAAACTGGTAGTTTGATTAGTTTTTGCATCCTACTGTAAACAACAGAACACAGTAAGGGTAGATAGAGAAAAACAACATCAACATCCATACAGCTGCATGGATGGAAAAGTATGCAACAATTTCAGCAAGGTCTATCAGCGTGCATGCAGTTCAGGCAGTCAAGGACGTGTCGGGCATTTTAAAACATTTAAAAAGAGCAGCCTCGATGCTTCAGGTTACCATACAGGGAATAGAAACATGGCACAGATATCAAGATTTCCAAAATGAGGCAGTAAGAGGACAAGACAAAAGGAAATTTGACTCCTTTTTGTCTTCATAGTTGTTCATGACTGATACTCACTAAGCTGCTTGCACAAACACATACAGTACATGTGCACACTCGCACAATCGTTATCTGAGTATCAAAATGCCTCAGCATTGCTCCCAAATTAAAAAAGTGAGAACAAACTATTCAAGTGAATTATTAACCTTGTGATTGTTCTCAAATATGGTTCTGTCATCCCTGCAGGAAAGAAATTTAAAAAATGAAACAGGAAGCATAACTAACACAGAACATTTCTTTGCATGGATGACTGACATGCCTCAATAAAGAGTCAAATTTGGCTCATTGTTGATTCGCTTGTGTCCCACATGACTTTGTACAGCACCTTGAGACAAACATACAGTACACTGCACCGAAGGACAAGAGGTGGACACAGATAAGTCAAGTGTCTGTTGTGATGGTTTATAGATTGTGTTTATTTGTGTGTGTGTGTGTGTGTGTGTGTGTGTGTGTGTGTGTGTGTGTGCGTGTGTGTGTGTGTGTGCGTGCGCACACGTAAGAGAGAGAGAGAGACAAAAACTGAAGAAATGTAAACACCTAGCTTTTCATCAGCCAATCAAAACCCTGCTTCTAACTTGCATACACATATTCAAAAGCAAATAAAAATTTTATTGGGTGTGGCAGCCATCTGATTTCTCCACCTGTCTTCTTATTTCTTGTTCTTGAGTTGATTGGCCAGCCAATCAAGGCCCTCATAGAGGCCATCGCCGCTGGTGGCGCAGGTGGCCTGGATGTACCAGTTGCGGTGACGCAGAGAATGTAAACCCAGCTTGTCTGTGATCTCAGCAGCATTCATGGCGTTTGGTAAGTCCTGACAAATAAAGACAAGAAAGGGTCAACAACATATTAGCGGTACAGATGAAAACAGAAAAGCTGATTTCTTTCATATATAACAGTGAAGTAAACTTCAAGATGTTTTTGTCTAGACCAAATAAGCAGTTTGAGTTTTACTGACCAACACCTGAACCTTTTATCTTCAAAATAATCAGCAGATTAATCATTAATGATCAAAACAACTGCAGTATTATTAGTCTTATTTATTAAAAGGCCAGTTTTAGATTTGGGAATGTTATAATAATATTATAATAATGTTATTATTATTGTTTCTATTATTTACCTACAGTTTATAAAATTGATAGAAATATATAGGGCCTGCAGGACATAGCTGAACATAGAGACTGGAAACAGATTGAAACCGAGAGCCTGGTGTTGTCCCAAAATAAAATCTATTTTTAAGAAAATTTCAGAAATTTCATTTATCAACATCTTCCTTTTCTTAAATGTTCAATATCTAAAAAGGTTTTACAGAGGTTGCAAGAAAGACTGGTTCTTGGCAGGGTGTAATAATAAAGTCTTTATGCTGAACTGAGCTTCAGCCCTCAGCTTCTTGTTTAAGGGACTCCAATTCATCCCCAGTGAAAAATGGCTCAGGTAATAATTAAAGGAAGGGTTGTAAGTCAAGTTTAAATTCTACATTGTGGCTCTATCTTGAAATTTTATTTGACATGATAAATGTCAGCATTTAAGTCTTATGTTATTGTCTTTTAAACATGTTTTTCTCCTTTTCATCTTTTTATATCTTTTCCTAACCATGAATAGGGAGGGATGATCATTGTTTTTGTCAGAACAATTCTAATGTCGATGAGCCGAGGCTTTCTTCAATGTCTCATGTGTCTTATTATAAATAAAAACAAACTTATATTAAGAAAAAGTCAAATCTCTACAGGGATGGATTTATGTGGCCTGATCATCCACTGAGTCTCTGTTGTGCTGTTTCTGTGTGATCTCTACACAGTCTGTGTGCTTATATGCAAAGCATTAGTAGATTCTTGCCTGTTTATTGGCAAACACAAGGAGCACTGCATCTCTCAGTTCATCCTCAGCCAGCATCCTCATCAGCTCCTCTCGTGCTTCGTTCACACGCTCTCTGTCATTGCTGTCTACCACAAAGATTAGACCTAAAACAGTGAGAGGCACAAACAACTAGCATTAGTTCTATGAACAAAAGAATAGGGTGCGTTCCCATTAGACCCATCTGACGAGCTTTGCTCACCTTGTGTGTTTTGAAAGTAGTGTCTCCAGAGAGGGCGGATCTTGTCCTGTCCGCCCACGTCCCACACAGTGAAGCTAATGTTCTTGTACTCCACTGTCTCCACGTTAAACCCTGAAAGTGTCATCAGGATAATACAGTATATAAGTCAAAGATATCTGACATGGAATTATTTTACGTCCTGTTCCTTTTAATCAATACATACCAATGGTCGGGATTGTGGTGACTATTTCTCCCAGTTTGAGCTTGTAGAGGATTGTTGTTTTTCCAGCAGCATCAAGCCCAACCATTAAGATCCTCATCTCCTTCTTCCCTATAAGGCTCTTCAGCAAATTACTAAAAATATTCCCCATGATTCAGATGAAGTCGTTAAACTTCAGAGTGTGGCAACAATCCTGTTTCTAGAAGCCTTTCTGCAAAGTTTCACTCGTCCAGCAGGGATAGATAATGAAGGAGAGCTGAAAAGACAGAACCAATAACATTTGCACATGCATTGATATATGGGGTAGATCACTGAATTTTAAAAAAATGTTTGAATTTGGTATGTTGAAATAACAAGATAATTAATGACATATGTCCAGTAAGGCATTTGGTAAATTTAATCTTCTATTTTTAAATATGTCATCATTTTGCCAGAAAATCAAGGCAGTGCATGTCAGTGCCATGACTTCAGGCTGAAACACAATCTGTTCAGAGCCATCTTGCTTTTTTTCCCCTTCAATGTTAGTTTGCAAAAATGCCAAGCCCTCAGAACACACGCAAAATGTCCTACATTACATACTTGGCCTGACTTAGTCACAATCAGATGGAACTGATCACACAGACAGATGGAAAACACGGGAAGAGGAGCGCCTCACTCGTAGCTCAGACTAGCAGTATTGAATACATACAGTTCATATTTATGCCAAATGTTCTAAGAACCAAAGATAGCTGCAGATATATCTGTCAACAAATGAGTAAAATACATTTACATTACCCAGAATATTTTTTAAAAGTGATGATGCACATGTAAGAAAATTTCTTGGGTAAAACACCCACTTTGGAGCTTTCTGGGCATTCCAATGCATATTACTCTCCTTATGATTGGTTCGGATATCCTTGTAGTTTACCTTTATTTACTTATTTATCTATATATTTAGTCTTTTCAATTAAAGTGATTAAAAAAAAGGTTTGAGATCACTCCAGGGCCAGGATAACATCTTTTAATATCATGTGATAAACCAAAAATGCCCACAACACAAGCTCATGTGTTGCGGGTTCCTGTAAATCACAAGCGCTTTTAGACCCTTTTGGGGGCCTGATGCCCATCCGAAACTGACACTAGCACCCACCCACACTCCAACTCACACTCCACTCACATGTCGAGTGTGATGAAATGGTGAAA